>JAFFST010054284.1:96861-125739 GCA_022414735.1 Noturus placidus
TATTTCTGTAAAGCTGCTTTGAGACAATGTACCATTGTAAAAAGCGCTATACAAATTGATAAATTTAAAATTTATAAGTCCGGCCCCTATCTATAGAGCTCCCCTCCCATATCCTATTGCTGACTCACATGTAGTTGGATGTATGAGTAAAATCATTACAAGCCTACTGGTCATAGCTCATTTGAACATTATTACCATGTTGTATAACGTTGTTGGTTGCTAAATATAAATATACCTTGCCAAGCTATGCCAAAACTGGAAGAAGTTTTCTCTGCATAAATTATACTTTAGATAAATGTAAATTTTCTGGTACACTGCTTTGAGACGGACACACCTTAAATAAAATCATGTAGTCACGCCCACCCCAATGCTTCTATTGCGAAAATAATACAGTCAGTTTTTATCAGGATCTGTGATAGTTCTTTATTTGAACACAGTCAACTGGTTATATTGAGCATGCTCAGCCTGTAACAGTTACCTGTGTGTAGAAAGCAGTGGTATTGTATTCACTGTTTATGCGCTCTTCTCTTCTTTCCCTCTTTGTGTGCGTGTGTCTTGTAGATGTGATGGAGCAGCAGAGGGTGATGCGCTCCAGCTGCTTGGTCAGCGGTGTGCACACTCCTCCCATCCGCCGTCACAGCAAGCTGGCTACACTGGGGCGTCTCTTCCGGCCTTGGAAGTGGAGGAAAAAGAAGAACGAGAAGCTGAAGCAGAGCTCAACAGGTGAGGGATGACATAAGAGAGTCAGTTTGCTGTTTTAAATGGTCTAATAGAAAAGAAAGACATTCACATAAAATGTATTTGAACACACAATATGTAATGAATATCAGCATACTTGAATAAGATCTATGCATAGGCTAATAAATAGATTTACCTCATTTTAAGCATATTGAATATTGCCTATTTTGTGTTTAACTTGATGCTTTTCATGACATATGATTAAAGGGATAAACTATCATGTGGATTAATATAAATATTTTCATACATACACTTAAAGGTGCACTTTGTAGTGCCCCCCCAAAAAAATTAAGATATGACCCTAGCTAGGTTCATTAGAAAATATTGTGGGGATATTTACTTTCTATACCATTACTGGCTGTAGCCCATCTATAGTTTTGAATATGTTAGCACTCTTCTACCATGTCCGTCAGTGCTAAAAGATTAAATATTAAAAGTAACAGTCAGTATCTGGTGTCCTCCATCTGCTTTAAGTATTACAGTGCATCTCATCCTCATGGACTGCATCAGATTTGTCAGGTCTTGCTGTGAGATGTTACCCCACTTCCACCAAGGCATTTGCATGATCGCGATCACGTCTGGGGGGGGACACAGTTACATGTGGTTTGCCACTGCTAGGACGATCAGCTGTCCTTCCTGTCTCCCTGTAGCACTGTCTTAGGCATCTTACATTACAGACATTGCGGTTTATTGCTCTGGACACATCTGCAGTACTCATGTCTCCCTGCAGCAAGCCTGTTCACGCAGGTGAGCAGGAACTCTAGGCATCTTTCTTCTGATGTTTTTCCAGAGTCAGTAGAAAGTTCTCCTTAGTGTCCTACGTTATTGTAACTGTGACCTTAATTGCCTACCGACTGTAAACTGTTTGTGTATTAAGGACTGTTCCACAGGTGCATGTGCAGTAATTTTTATGGTTCACTGAACAAGCATGAAATATATTGTTTAAACCCTTTCTGATAGAGATCTGTAAATTTGGATTTTACAAAATTATCTTTAAAATACAGTCTGCTGAAAAAGGGACGTTTCTTTTTTTGCTGAGTTTAGATGTGTTTATTTACCATTTGTGTTAAATGACATAGAACATGACACATTTTGTATCAGACCACCCAATTTGAAGGTGAGCAAAAATACTGGAACATGTGGCTGACAGTTGTTTCTTGTTACCAAGGTGTGTCCTGTTAGATTGATTGTTTAAACAATAAATATCTGAACTTCTACATCTGCATTAGTTGTTAAAAAGGATAAGCCAACATGAAGATCAGAAAGCTGTCTACGGGAGAAAAGCAGGCCATTTTGAAGTTGAGAAAAGAGGGAAAATCAAACAGAGGCATTGCACAAACATTGGGCATAGCCAATACAATTTGTCTTGAATGTCTTGGAAAAAGAAAGAAACCACTGATGTATCGAGCAACAGACATCAAATGGGTCAAGCAAGGAAAACAACAACAGAAACATTGTGAGAGTTGTGAAGAAAACCCCCAAAACACCAGCCAGTGACATCACCATTAACTTCCACAGGGCAGGGGTGAAGGTATCACAATCCAGCGTTTAAAGAACACTTCAAGAGCAGAAATATAGAGGCCATACCACAAGATTCAAGCACTCTTAAGCAGTAAAGATTGGAAAGCCAGATTGGAATTTGCAAAGAAATACAGAGATGTGCCACAGAAGTTCTGGAACCAAGATTAATGTCTATTAAAGTGATAGAAAGGACAAAGTGTGGAAAAAGAGAGGATCTGCATATGATCCAAAACTTACAAGCTCATCTGTGAAAGTGGAGGTAGAATGAATTCAGAAGTTTAAAGTAACATTTTGTCAGCAATTTACAGAGAAAGGCATCCAAATTAATCAGGAGGAACTTTATCATGCAGCAAGACAATGATCCAAAACATACTTCCAACTCACCAAAGAACTTTATAAGGGGAAAAATGTGGAAGGTTTTAGACCAAGTCAGTCACCAGACCTTAACCCAATTGAGCAACATTTCACTTCTTGAAGAGGATACTGAAGGGAGAAACTCCCTGAAACAAACAGCAACTAATAGTGGCTGCGGTAAAAGCCTGGAAAAGTATCAAAAAGACGAAAACAACAGTTTGGTGATGTCAATAAGTCACAGGCTTGATGCAGTTATTGCAAGCAAGGGATATGTAACCAATTATTAGGTGTTATTTACTTCAAGACTTATTTGTTCCTATACTTTGGCCTAAAAATTGCATGGTTTGATACAAAAGGTTCTATTTTTTTATGTTGTTTAACAAATCTAGATGTAAATAACCGGAAACAAAATCTGAAATCCTAAACTCTCGTCTCATGTCCATGTTTTGATCTCAAACACAAATGTCTTTGGTGTATATCACAAACAAATGAATTGGCTTTGCCTTTCCATAGTTACGGAGGGAACTGTAATTATATTACAACAAGCTGTGTTGCATAAATTATGGTCCCAAATAAGTTATTCTTAATGTGTACATGTGTAATAGATGCTGAATGTGCAAATGTTCATGCTTTAATTAGTGTGACTAATTGAAAGTTGTGTGTGTGTGTGTGTGTGTGTGTGTGTGTGTGTGTGTGTGTAGATGTGGCCTTGGCCAGTGGCCTCCACTCTCTGAATATCAGCTCTCCCATTCAGAGTGTTTCGGATGCAGAGCTCCGGCTGCCTGGCTCACATGGGCCTATCCTCAGCATCAGCAGCATGGAGTATCTCAGCTCAGACTACGAGCATCTGCCTACTGGTGAGGGCCATTAGCAACACATCTTAACCCATAATTCAACAGCGTTGTGCATTACAACAGCATGTCGATATGTCATTAATTGGGACTGTTGAAAATAAATTAAAATAAAGGCTTCATATTGTTTCTGCACTGGGTATAAACCTAAACACATAAAAAGCACTTGAGCCTATACACATAAATAACTAAAATAGGCTGAAACTAGCTTATAAAAAAGGTAGTACAGGAAAGCACTGGACATATAATAGAGGCATGTCATTTTGGAGAAAGATCTTAAAGACTGTAAATGTAGGTCCATTCATCACAACTTACAAAAAGTACAACGTCTGTGAAATTGTATCATTGAAAATCTTCATGAACACATATTTGTAGCTAGCGAAATTATTTCTTACAAACTATAGACTAAGGCCAATAGGTGGCAATATTTACTTTAATTCGTTACAACTATGGTGCCAGTTATGTGGGTTTATTGAGTTTCAACAAACATTGCAATCTTGCATGTCAGTTCCTGATACCATAGAAGACGGTGGAACAACAGAAGAGTTTAATAGCACTGAGGATGAGGAGGAAGAGGACGAGGAGGAAGAGCACACTCCAGTAGATAATGATGACAGCAGAGATGCTAATATAGAGGAAAGGGATGAAGATGAAGTGTCTCAAAGACAGTCTCCTTTGAGCAATCATTGCATTCAGGTCACTCAGCTTAACACTGAGGAAGGTGAGTTGGGCGTATTAACATATTTAATAATTTAGAGAAATATTTGGACAGCTGAAATTTTTTCACATTTGTGTTTTTTTCAGACCCTGCTAGCTTCACTCTCACAGCAGTGCCTCAGCCCAACTCATTCCTCCCTAAAGAGGTTCCCAGAGTCCCAGAAGGCCCTAGTCCTGTACTTCTCCGAGGGCCTTTCTCCAATACAGTGAGTTCACCTCATATAGGAACCCTGCATCCTCCTTTGCCCCCTAGCAGTATCATTGAGGAACTGCACCGTGCCCTGGCAACGAAGCTTCGGCAAGATAGGTGAGTGAGGATTTCCAGTCTGTTCTGCTTGACTAGCAGTGGTAGATGTGTGAGAGACCAGCAGTGTGAACACAATTGCACTTATTGATTTCACTATTTGAAGATCTTGTCTAGTGTTCAAACACTTGCCTGAAAAGTTGTACTCATCCAAGAGGCTGGGTTGAGGTGGTATGGTTCTGGGGGGAGAAAATGGATGCACTATATTTGGGACTGATGATGCCAAAGCACAACAACTCCTAAAGCTAAAGAGGGGAATGGGCAACGTGGAGGAAGCTAGTTAAGCGCAAATTTTCAATAAGTTCATAAAGGTTCTGATTGTATTTAAAACATGACTATATATCTATCTGTTGCCAGCAGTATGGAGCGAGAGCCAAGTGGTGAGATGGAAAGCAGGAAAGAAGCAGAGGAGAACAAGGAGAACATGAGACAAAGTAACTGCTTCACTGATGCCTCAGGAATCATATACGACATCGACAGCTGGAACGAGTCTGTCATTTCTGGTAAATAACTTTTAGAAATACAGTATATTAATATCCATGAAGATATGCTAGTCATGAAATGGCATTGGGTATTTTTGTGACATTTTGGTTCTCTTGTGGATCAGTGGTTAGCGTGTGGTGCTCTCTCCACCCCGGCCACAGTCCAATTCCCAGTCAGGGAACTAACGCCAGCCACTAGAGGATTTATCGAGCCAGTGCACTCTCAGTGCAGGTCCCAAGCACAGAAAATGGGGAGGGTTGTGTCAAGAAGGGCATTTGGCATAAATCTTGAGCCAGAATCAAAATGTGTAGACAGATGATCTGCTGTGAAAGAGGGACTTTTTGTGGCATTTCTTTTTCTTAAACCTTAAAAGACGTTATTGTATTTCAGAAGGGGCAAATTATTGGCCTTCTTCAAGCAAAGAAAACAACTAAGGAGAACTGTCCCAAGCATTATTAAAACCTGGAAGGAGAGTGGTGAACTGTCAACTTTGAGGAAGAAATGTGATCGGAAAAATTAATGTTCAAAATCTTGAATGATGGTGATCAGAGATCTTTAAAATGCTTGGTAAAGTCACATCGTAAAAAAATCAACAGTAGAACTCATGGCTGTTGGACTTGTTGGACTCTGGTCATGTGGTCTGATGAGTTCAGACTTACCCTATTCCAAAGTGGTGGGCGTGTCAGGGTAAGAAGGGAAGTACATGAAGCGATGAACCCATCATGCATAGCACCTAATGTACAAGCCTGTGGAAGCAGTATTATGATCTGGGGTTGACTCAATTGGTCATATCTAAGTTCAGCAACGCTATCGGCAATAAAATGAAGGCAGCTGAGTAAGTAAATGTACTAAATGACCGGGTTATACCATCAATGGATTTTTCTTCCCTGATGGCACAGGCATATTCCAGAATGACAGTGCAAAGATTCATTGGACTCATAGTGAAACAGTGGTTCAGGGAAAATGAGTAATCATTTTCACACATGAATTGACCACCACAGATTCCTGACCTTACCCTCATTGAAAGTCTTTGGGACTTTGGACATTTTCATTTAGGGGTTTACTCACTTTTGTTGCCAGCGGTTTAGACATTAATGTCTGTGTGTTAAGTTATTTTGAGGGGACAGCAAATTTACACTGTTACACAAGCTGTACACTCACTACTTTACATTGTAGCAAAGTGTCATTTCTTCAGTGTTGTCACATGAAAAGATATCATCAAATATTTACACAAATGTGAGGGGTGTACTCACTTTTGTGAGATACTGTATGTTGTTACACTTTAAAGTAGAGGATGTGTTTGTGTACAGGCACACTGCCACGGCGAATGAGAAAGGAGCTGCTATCTGTGAAGTTGCGGAATCGGCCCAGCAAACAGGAGCTGGAAGACAGGAACATTTTCCCTGTGCGCAGTGACCAGGAGAGACAAGAAATCCGCCAGCAGATTGAAATGAAGCTCGCCAAGTAAGCATTCACTTCTTTTGACTCGTGATTGCAATTCTGTGCAGGTCTCAAGTCTTGAAGGTAGGAAGGAACATTTTAATACTTTAAAAATGGTTAAAACCAATAGATGTATCAAATGACGGTGTGACAAACACTAAATAAATATAGTTTCTGAAATAAAACATTAACTCCAAAATTGGCAACAAAAAAATTGTATCACAATAAAAGGTAAATCGCAAAATTATGGCACTACCGAGTTAAGCTGTTAAGTTAATCTTGAAATGAATAAAGGTTAAAAATGTAGCCCTTTAATCATTCCCAAACCATACACTTTCACAATATAACCTGTATTGTTTAATGGTGACATTTGATTAGACACATTGTGCCACTGTTTAAAAGAAAGCTACTAATTTCATACATTTACATTTATTCATTTTGCAGACGCTTTTATCCAAAGCGACTTACAAATGAGAGATACAAGCAAAGTGATATCAAGCAGAGAACAATACAAGTAGTGCTACTGTTTAATTTCATGTAAACAGTATAGTTTAGGATTGTAGAGTAGGTGAGGATCCAATTTGTCAGTCATAATAGTTGATCATCTGCTTCATCTTTTCATCAAATTAGTTTCTGAAAATTATGTAAATGGTAAATGGCGCAATTATATAGCGCTTTTATCCAAAGCGCTTTACATTCACACAACAATAGTAGCAGAGCTGCCATACAAAGCGCTAACTTGCCATCGGGAGCAACTTGGGGTTCAGAGTCTTGTCCAAGAACACTTCGGTATGTGGAGTCATGTGGGCCTCGAACCGCCAACCCTATGATTAGTGGACAACCCGCTCTACCACCTGAGCCACAGCCGCCCCATTAGGGTGTGAAGTTAGGGCTGTATATTAACAGTTAAAATGCTATTTACGATTATTTTGCTCAAAATTTTTATCATGATTGATAATCATGATAATTCTGTCAACTTTTGTTTTCGCGTCAGCATATTTACATTTACATTTATTCATTTAGCAGACGCTTTTATCCAAAGCGACTTACAAATGAGACACACTCACACACCAATGGTAGCAGAGCTGTATGCAAGGTGCTAGCTTGCCATCGGGGGCAACTTAGGGTTCAGTGTCTTGCCCAAGGACACTTCGGCATGGGATCACCCGGGCCGGGATTCGAACCACCAACCCTACGATTAGTGGATTAGTGGACGACCCGCTCTACCGACTGAGCCACAGCCACCCCATTTATTTCAATTCTTTTATAAAGTATAAAATAATCTTTTATAAAGAGTAATAAACAGAATTAAACCATACAAAGTCAATAATTGGCCTCTAAAAATGCATCAGTAGTCTCGGGTACAAAATTATAGAAAATTGGCTGGTAAATTTTTCTAAAGACATTGGAGAAGATGAGTTTTGCTTCTTAGTTGTAAATGAGAATTAAAAAGGGGATCACAAACCATAGATTAGTAATGCAGATATAAAACAGACCATTGTAGTGTAGTTTTTGTCTGGCTATTTAAAAAAAAAAAATGATTGCAGTTTCATATGTATCATGAAAGACATTTATTATTCCGTCCTTCCTTGGGAGCAGATGGGGAAAATGACTAAATTACACCCGGTAAATGCTAAACACTTAAATAAACAACTAAAGGCTCAAAATCAACAAGAATTTGGCTTGAATCAGCATAAAAAGTGACCCACACAAGACCCATCAGTACAACACGGTTTCTCACAGAACGACACACTCGATTCTTCACAACCTTACTATTTATAGCCTTGCAGTTTTCTGCACTTCTGCAGGAGTAAGACGCATGCTATTTTTGGATTTCTCACAGATAAATAATGGATTGCACTGCACCATCCTTCATCCATATTAAATTGTTGATCACTTTTATAAGTGTATAAAATACTTTTATCCTGAGCCAGATTGTGGTGAATCTGGTGACAGTCCCAGCAGCACTCGGCCCAATGAGGGAGATGTCAGTCCATCACAGGAACATACAGTCATGTGAAAAAAATAAGTACACCCCATGGAAATTGTTGGCTTTTTTTTTTGGAGAAGCAAACATTTGGCCACATTTGAAACAGTGTTTATTAATGAAGTTGATATATTTGAACAAACCCACAAGGAAAATTAGCTTTTTCAATAATTTATGCAGCAGAAATATCAATAAATGTGATATTCTTCTGTGGAAAAAGGAAGTACAGAGGCTGGGCGCAGAGGCTAGTATTGCCCCCTTCAGAAGAAATAATTTCTTGTGTGTGTTTTACTTCGTGTAGGTATAATTGTCCACCAGGCTTGCTGGACCGTTCTTCCAGGCAATATTCTTTCAGTTTGATTGAGGGTTTCCTTGCAGGTCCTGCCCATTTAAAATCCCCCACAACATTTCAATGGGATTCAAATCTGGGCTTTGACTAGGCCATTCTATAACCCTCCTTTTCTTGTTTTTCTTGGTGAATTTGCTAGTGTACTTAAGATCATTATCCTGTTGAAAGGTCCACTTTCGGTTCAACTTTGACTTTTGGACAGATGGCCGCACATTATCTTAAAGCACTTTTTGATATGTTGCTGAATTCATAGTTGAATCAATGAATGCAAGCTGTCTGGTCCCTGAGGCAGCCCAATCCATAACATTTCCACCACCGTGCTCCACAATTAGTATGAGGAGTTTCTCCTGAAAAGCTGTCTTGGGTCTGCACCAAACAAGTCTGCTGTTGCTGTGGCCAAAAAAACTTTATCTTTGAATTGTTTAACCATCTTTGATGGTTTAAAAATAAACTGCATAGATGAAGTCTCTTATAAAACCATAATCCCATTCACCGCTCCACGAGAGAGTTGCTTCTTCATACATATTTTAAATGCATGATGAAAGTATTTCTAACTTCTAAGAATAAAAGAGTAGAAATAGGGCAGAAGTCCATTTCATCCCTTACAATGTTGTGGGGAATGACGCAGGTCAATATAAAGTCAGCTTCCAGGGACCCATCAAGAGAGGATCTCAAATTTACCTCATGAAATATTAATGCCATTACATCTGTGCATTTCTGGAAATGCCCAATTTTTATTTATTTATTTATTTATTTATTTTTTACAGACATTGCAGTTGCAGATTTCTAATATAGTAGATGAAAAGTAATGTCTTTTTTGACTATAGACAGAAAATCTGTTTGTGGCTATTTTGTTTCTTATTACAGTAGACTCCTGTAAATGACATTTATTGTGCATTATTCTGTTGATAGCCTAGGCACCGCTGAACCCTAATTTGTCCCAGCAGCATTTATTTCTGAATTTCAAGTATATTTAGAGAAATGTGGTCTTCTAAAATATAAACTCTTCCTTTAACTCTCTTTAAAGCCCATAGTTCACAGCGTGATTTCGGTTCTTTTCCGCAGGAGACTCAGTCAACGGCCGGCCGTTGAGGAGCTTGAGAGCCGAAATATTTTAAAACGTAAGTGTTATCATTATTTTTAAATAGTCGACTAAGTGTACGAGGAAAAATGTATAAATTGTTTCACGAATCAAGCATCGTGGGCACAGACAGGTTTAAAATAAAGAAAAAGACCCTAACGATGACTGTAGGGTAAACGTAAAAGCCTAGGTATTTTTAGTCTTGCTTAATTAGTTTCATATGAAGTTAAATGAACATAGCCTCAATTATCATCCAACTATTGAATAGCCTGTATTGTTTACTTAATAGGATTAACAAATTAAATGTTTCGTGTAAGGTTATTAGCAAATAACAGTTGGGTGTTAACAGTCTGACTCCTGCGTTTATACTGTTCAGCAGAATCTTCTGAAAGTGAGATTGTTCCTTGTGCAGCGGTCAGATCAACCTCTGTGTGTTACTATATCATGCATCATTGCTAATCTAATTCTCTTCAGAACGGAATGACCAGACAGAGCAAGAGGAGAGGAGAGAAATAAAACAGAGACTAAATAGAAAGGTATGACACCCTCCAAACATTGCATATCTATTTGACACGAAATACCAGTTATACGCTGTTTTAATAGAGATAATATATAAAAATACATAAATGTCTGCAAACAGAAGTTTTTCAATGTACCATCCAATAAAAAAAACTCTCAAACTGAGTAGTACTCTTATTATTATTTTGTGCAGGATGTAGTAAGTTTGTTTTGCACATACCATTTCTGTCAGTTATGTCTCTGCAGTCCCAAATTAGGAAATTATGAATCATGTGTTTACATATCAGTACAGAGTGTTGAATGTTATGAAAAGGACATGCCTCGATGTTAAAATATACAATATGTTACTTATTTTGATTTTTAGCTCAATCAGCGGCCAACTGTTGATGAATTAAGGGAGAGGAAGATCCTGATTCGCTTTAGTGACTACGTAGAGGTCGCTAAAGCCCAGGATTATGACAGGAGAGCCGATAAACCCTGGACTAGACTGTCTGCAGCTGACAAGGTAAATGACAACAGTCAGCAAGTGCTTATGAAGGTCTACAGTCAGATTAAACTATTCCAAAATGTGCATCTCTATTGACCTTTCAAAGGAAACACCAATGTATTATTGAAATTCTGTTAATACACAGACAACCAACTTGAAGTCTACTATTGGGATGCACTAGGCGTATTTGTTATCTTGCAGGCTGCCATCCGGAAAGAGTTGAATGAGTTCAAAAGCACTGAGATGGAGGTGCATGCATCAAGCAAGCACCTAACAAGGTCAGTGTGCAAGGCTGTGTCCATACTATTTATAGCTCTCGTACTATTTATAGCTCTGTGAGCGCAACTACAGCGCTAAAGATACATAGGAGAGCCTCATATAACTTGGATTTGACAAGTATGTGGTTTCATACATAATTGCAACAATTATGCGTTTAGAAAAAACGTCACATATAAAACCCTTAAGGGTTCTTCAGTTTTTCTGACTGGGGAATCCTTAAAGGTTCTATGTAGACTCCTACAACAGAGGGTTTTCCTATTCACTTCCAAGTAGAACCCCTACAGGAAGCAAAGAATGCTTAACTATCCAAAGTACTCTTTAAAACTCTAAACAACATATCAGCCAGTTTCAAAAGTAAGTTTGATCCGAAGACAAGTCTAAACTCCAAATCATTATAAAAAAATTCAAAATCCTTAAAATTAGCAAAATTATCAGCCAATAAAATAAGACTATTTTAAGTTTTAAATTAGTTTTAAAAAGTCTAGAAATACGTTTAATAATCTTACATTTGATCTATGGTGATCTTATAGTAGGAAATACTAGATAAATGTGACTATATTAAAGATAGTTTCACTTGCTAATATGTCTTTTTTTGTAGTGTATGTTGAGTCATTTAAAAGTACCAATGTGTAGAACTAACTAGTACCGTCACTAAGTGCAGTGAATGTAGACCAGACTTTGTCGCACAGAGTAACTGTTTTGCCATTACCAGCCAAACAGAAATAAGATCATGTTCAAGAGACAGACGTGGTTAGCACCCCTCTTTCTCAGTGTATATTTCCTTCAATGAACAAAAAAATTCCACTGGACTTTCATAGTTAAAGATTTTTTTTATATAAACATGTGTTGTGTTTGCAATTGTTTGATATCCATGAGAGTATTTTTGTGAATTTTTTTAACAAAAGATCACAAGGTTCAACAATAAAGGCAATTTTTCACAGCCACCTTTGCTCATATTTACCAAGGGTGCCAATATTAGTGGGGGCATTGTAGATCAGAATTTCAGCTTTCATGACATCTAAATGTGTTTAAAAAAAACAAAAACAACATCAACCCCAAAACAAGTCAGTGATATCATCAACAACCACCACAGAGCAGGGGTAAAGGTATCACAATTCACTGTTCGCAGACATTGAGAGGAGAGGTTGAGAGGCAATACCACAAGATGTAAAAACGATCAACAGCAATAAGAATCAGGCGGCCAGATAGGAATTCGCAAAGAAATACAGATAAGCCACAAAAGTTCTGGAACCAATATTAACCTCAAACAAAGTGAATGAAGAGCCAAAGTGTGGAGATAGAAATGGATCTGCTCATGATCAAAAACCTGCAAGTTCATTGGTAGTGTTATGGTTTGGGCTTGCATGGCTGTTTCTGGAACAGGCTCATTAATCTTTATTGATGATAGTAGCAGCAGAATGAATGGAGAAGTCTACAGAAACATTGTCAGCCAATTTACAGGGAAATACATGCAACCTAACTGGGAGGAACTTAATGGAGCAAGATCCAAAACACACTGCCAACACAACAAAGGACTTCATCAAGGGAAAAAAGTCAAAGGTCAAAAAGTCAATCACTAGACCGTAGCCCAATTAAGTATGCACGTATTTCACATCCTAAAGAGGAGACTAAAGGGCAAAACAAACAACAAGCTGAAACAAGCTGCGGTACAAGCCTGGAAAAGCAACACAAACGAAGAATAAAACAGCGGGTAGTCAGTGGGTCACTGGATTTATGCAGCTATTCCAAGCAATGAATATGCATCCAAATGTTCGGTTATTTTTGACATTCTGTTCCTTTGGGTCAACTAAAAATAAGGTGGTTTATGTCTGTCTGCCATGTTATAAATTGCTTAACACCTGTAGATTTAAATATCAGGAAATGAAAGCTGAAATTCTGATCTATCGTCTCATATTCATCTTTTGATCTCAAACCCAAATGTCTACAGTGTATAGCACTGTTTCAATACTTTTGGAGGGGACTGTAGATGGAAACATGAAAAAATAGGAGTCAAACTAACTTCACAGTTGGCGTGAGCAGTATGGTGAGGGAAAACCGAATAATCATGCTAACAGGACGTATTAACAGGCCCACAGGTCATAGTTGGCATGCAATGTAAAAATGATTGTGTAACCACAAAGTGTCATATTGAGCAACAGACCAGTTTGTAGCTAACCCAAGGACAATAAGGAAGTGATGGATAAAAGCCTATCAAGCTAACAAGGAACCTCAACTCAAGATATTAACCACAGGTTGCTGAATGAGCACAAATATAGCCACCAGAGTGCGAAGTAATGAATAGAGATGATGGGGGTTTAGAAACTGATTTTCAGGGACAGGTTACCTGTAGTTCCAACTGTAGTCACAAACTGTTATTTAAATATCACCAAATTGCATGAGGTTCAGTATACTATGTCATATGTATAAGGTATGCATTTGTATAAGGTCTCGTCATGCATGTGCACAAGAAGATACCCAGGTGACACTCACCCCAGTGGTTAGTTGGGGAGAAACAGAATGTTACAAAGTTGAACCCAAACATGAGAATTTACATTCGAATCAAACTTCAATGTTGTTGAAATTCAACTGGTTCAGCTAGCTACATATTACTAACAGTCAAATAGTATAACAGTCAAGATTAGTGATCAGGAAAGTCAACTTTGCTAACATCCGCTATATTTGTCCATGCAGGTTTCACAGGCCGTAGAAGAGGGATTTCTTCTGTGAAGAAAGTTAAAATAGACATGCAATGGCGAAATCCTGGAGATGACGTCATACATGGGAAGTGCTTATTCTTCCACCTTTCCTGGTCTTGGGTGCAGTTAATGACTGAAGCACCAAAGCAGGGGCACAGCACCTTGAGGAAAGAACAGCAGCTGTGGACCTCCGCTCTGAGGCTGGAGAAGAGGGGCCATTATGAAAGGATCTGTGATGTTAAAACTGAGTTTTTAAATAACTGCTGAAAGAAATAAACTCGGAGTGAATGTTCGTGTGCATGTGAAAAAAAGTCATTTAAGGTGTGCAAGTCTATTAATTAAAGAGTTTCATATCAAATGTACAAAATGCAGTCTGTTCAAACAACAGAGTGGTTAATGTCTTTATTTCGGAAACATGAAGATCGAAAAATACTTTGACAATTTGACTTAAGAATACATTGAAAAATGATTTGTCTTATATTCAGTAATTTGGGTCTGGAACCCCTGACTTCACCTCACCTGGTGGTGAATTATTGATCAACTAGTAGGTTTGTTTTGATGGTGGTGAGCAACACAAACAAAGTCACATGTGCCAATACTTTAATCTTAATGGATCTTTCTTGAATTCACATAAGGTGCCCTACAATGTTCCTGAACCATTAACTAGAAGAACCCATTCTAGTCTAAGCTGTCAGGAGGCTGTAAGGACTAGAGAAACATACGTCCTAAATCAGCATTTATTATTCTACTATCCCAACATAACTAACTACGCATCCAGAAATCCATCAATTTATACACAACCTATGAGATGTGAGAACAATGAGTTCTCATTATCCATACTGCAGTGTTGTAGTAATAAAGGCATTCGATATTGATGCAAAATAATAAGCTAAGTCAATTGCACCAAAGGCACTCGCTATAACATTTCCATCTGTAGTGAAAAAAGAGATTTCCATTCCTGTCATGCATTACTGCTGTGAATAAATGTTTTGTTGTTTTATTTAGTAACTGACCAGTAAACATACCTTTGGCGAGTGAATACAAGTGTCAGGGGTAACATTTATTCATGAATATTTTTTTTTTTTTCATTTTATGTTTTTACAACTGTCTCTTTCAAAATATGTTTTTATTTCTACAGCTATTCATTATTAGTTTTAAAAATCACCATGTTTCAGAGAGTTAAAACTACAACTCTGTCCAACTGGACCCTAACAAATAAATTACAAAATCAAAGTAATACTCAACATTTTAAATAGTATTGTGATTTAAAATGATAGTGAACCTATATTTCTGAAAAGCAAGAACATGCATTTACAACATCTTGAACATTACTTGTAACTGAGTCTTCTGTCTGAAAAGAATAAGGTCTGTAGTCCTCTACGTACACTTTGCAGCTCTTCCTCATGCTACAAAGAGAGCAAAGCATTTTATTTTGACAAGATTACAAACTATGTTTTTAATGAATAGAAATTCTGAAGCAATACTTCCACCCACCATCTGTCTGAATAAGTGATCCTGAACAGATTTCATGTCTTTCTTCATCAAATGCATCTGAAATTACATTGAACATGGAAATCTTACTTTTAGGTTCTTAATGGGTAGTGTATAACTCCTCAAAGTATTAAACACACACCTGTGAAAAAAAGATCTGCTCCTCGTAGTCCAGGTTTCGGCATATATTTGTTTCAATTGTGCTTTTTAAATTATTTAGCCTGAGGAAACAGTCAAGTGTAGCAAAATAAACAAAGGTAATATCTGTAAACACACACACACACAAAAAAAAGCTAAATCAACTAACTTCGAGCTAATTCAATGTGCTGCTGCCACATGATTGGTTGATTAGATAACTGCATGAATGTGCAGGTGTATAAAGTACTAATAAAGTGGACATGAGTGTATATTGCTAATATGTTTTACATTATAGTGCACCTTTATTAATGTTAGCTGAATATACAGGCCACCATGAGGTTAACATTTGGAGTTGAAGTTGCCAAAAATATAAATGTGAAATAAGAAAATACCCCCATCCTGTCATTAAGCATCACCAGGGCAGTGGTTCTCAACCTTTTGTGAGCTCTGGACCCCTAGCATATTTCGAACAATCCAAAGGACCCCTCTCACTCCACAACAATTATAGGCTATATTTCATTTCTATATGTGTTACTTTATTTTATTAATATTTAACATGAATAATATTAACAATGGACATTTAAAATTTAATCGAAACATTTCAAGATTACATTTTTTTTTCCATTTTATTGTTGGCGTGACATTTAATTTGACTCTCTGAATTATCTTTTGTTTATTTTATCCGTCAATGTGACACTTGAACTTGTCTACCACTAATTGATTTTTGCAAATTATCATTTAATTTGTTAATAAATTTTAAATAAATACATCAATTAACGATAGTCAGGTCAGTTAACGTGATTTTTGTGAATGCAATTGAATAACTAAATTGGTTAATTTTAAAACATATCGTAAATTGTTCTTATAGTTGATGGGCGTATGATATACTTGAATATATATTTTGACACATTTAACACACACACACACACACACACACACACACACACACACACACACATACATTTAGTTTAAACTTTTAAAAACTTTCCCCATGGACCCCCTGCAATTACGCCACGGACCACTAGGGGTCCACGAACTCAGGTTGAGAAACACTGCACTAGGGCCTATTCACTTTGAAATTGATACTCCCATCAGTGGCAGCAATCTGTAAAACATAACTTTCTCTGTGGACCTCTCTGGCAAGCTTTCTATCTAATGTTTTATAAATATTTGCATGAACTACGGAGCCACGGCACATAAATAAAAGCATGTTTCTTTAGTGAATTTCAGGCCAGTTTATACAGAGAAATGATAAAAATGTGGTTTTATTTTGGAGTAAGTGCAGAACTTGTACACATTCTCCCCACATCCATGTGGGTTTCCTCAGGGTTGTCGGGTTTCCTCCCCCCATGCAAAAACATATCAGTAGGTGGACTGGCTAAGATAAGTGTGAAAGAGTGTGTGAATGTGTATGTGCATAGAGCCCTGTGATGGACTGATGTCACATCCAGGGTGTATTCCAACCTCACAGCCAGTGTTCCTAGGATAGGCATTACATGAACAATTACCACTGTTTTAACACAACTCACCTTTGGGTTCCTCCTTCCTGGTAAGCATGGAAAGCCACGGCTTGCTTCTTCCAGTACGCCTTTAAAACAGTCAATCAGAAATATATTAGATGTGAGTCTGACATGAAGGAAATTTCTATGTATAAATACTATTGTTAGATAGAAATCTGACTAAATATTATATTTAATAAAAATTATATTTAGTGTGTGTGGGGTTGTGTACAGTCAGCTCCGCTTCCATGTTTTGCAGAGATGTGTCATCTTGTTCCAAGTTTTTAATTTCATCCAGTAGAACTCGTTTAACTCTCTCTAGCCGCTGAGACCTACATGAAAGGTTACAGGGAAAATGTCTATGTTTGGAAAACCTAGACACCAAAAATAAGGTATTAATGTCCTTGATGCTCTAACCTGTACTGTTGCAATTTCATGGTTACAGTAGAAACATGTTGCTTGCAGGCCTTTAGGGACTGCTTGGTGAAGAGATCCATTCTCCTTGAGCGGTTCTAAGATACAGCCAATATTGCAACACGACATCAGTGCATGTATTTACTGACACTATTAAATATTTGTCATTTATGATGACCATTGTCATTTTGAACCTAAACTGATGCTTGGATAATTAAAATTTTATAAACCAAACACATCAAATATAATCAGGTCAAACTGTTCATATTTGCAATTTGAAGGGCTGACTCATCAAGATATTCAAGATGATCAGAAACATCAGCTGTGTATTTTATAACACTGGTTATGAATGTAACTTTGGTTCGACCACAGTTGCCAGGGGCCATGTTTAACATCTAAATATGCTCTCAGCAATACATGCCGAGACCTCCCACAAAGTCACAAAATGGCAGTAACTTAGTATTTGCTTTAAGTATCTACTGCAACGTCTCTTTCTTTTCCTGGAACCTACTTTCCGAGTACCTACTGGGTCGGCAGTGGTTCTAAATGATAGATGAGGATGCTATCTGGATACCTTCTTCAATGTAGAAAAGACCTGCTGTTATCCAGCAGTCCCTGGTTAAGTCTTTAGGGACAGGGCAGTGCACTGGGTAGCCTATTAGCACCATTGTACCCATTAGCACCAGTCTATTAGCACCATGTATCTGGGTTTCCATTACCTGGCAATTACCGTTTTTTTGACCGTTAAAAATTCAAAATGTCTGATAAAATTGAAAACGGTTGAACACGTCTGGTAAAAATATTAACACGAAGCAGACATACATTAGACAAAGTATGTTCGCAATTGCACACCCGAATAAGATCTTTGTACCAGTGCAAATATATCTTTTTTTCAAATGCCTCTCCTGTAAAATTTCCTCGCATTATTAAACTCATTCTACCACACACACGTGCACACACATCTTTGTGTGTGTGTGTGTCTCTCTCGCTCGCTACGGGAGTCATTGAAAGCACAAACAAACAACACAAGTAAACCCGGGTTTATCCAGTACAGGTGAGAATCATGCATTACCCGCAGAATCGACCCGCCTTTTCTCCACCACGTCCCCACCACCATCGCATATACAGTACATAATCCAAAATTTTACAGTGTTAAATTTACATCGATATGAGATGACCAGATTTTTTTTTTGTTTGTCCGATAAACCCGGACTCGTTGGCCGGCACCAACATTTCTTACCGGAAACTCTGATATATATATATATATATATATACGGTCATATTTTTCATGATTTGAACTCTCTATTTAAGCTGCTCGCCATTTACCCAAGAATACTTTGGCCTTCATCTACCTCAAATTTTCTCTTAAGTTCAGAGCTGAACTGGTTGCACACATAGCCCATCTCCTGAGATGTGCTCACTTCATGCTGATCCATATCGGTCTCCACACTTGCCTCCCAACAGCTTGACACCACTGTGGACCGCACTTCCATATCTTCAGCAACTACTAATATGCCCAACCACGTAAAACACATAACACATGAGGAATACATTTAAGCACTTGCACATCTAATTAAAACACATCACAGTAAACAGTAATAAATGTAATGGACCAGCTGCTTTGTTTACAGTGAGAAGATACAGGCATTCATACACTTTTGTTTTTGTTATTTATTATACTTCCTCTGCATAGATCCACTTCACATTTACACACAATGTTTTTTGACTTAGGCACATTGAAGCTACTCTGGCCTGGAACCCGTTTATAAATGTTTTCGTTAACTTGTCACTCATACCTACATTAATATTTAAACTGGAAAGTAGTCATATTCTCTTGCCATGCCAAATACCTTGCTGCACATGTACTTTAGCAAAATATCAATCGCACTGAAGCTACTACTTTGTAGATTAACTTTACTCATACTTCTGGGTCCTCTCTTTACCTGATACCTTCGTTTTCGCCACTTCCTCAGTGCTGCTGTCAACTTGCATGGGTTGTTTAGAGCCTGTACCCAAAAGAAGTATCCATTATATTTATTTTACTTTGTCATTAGGTACATTTCCTTTATGGTCACATTAATTACAAAGAGGATAGAGAGATTATCACACCAGAGTTCATGTTCCACATGCTGTACCTACTTTATGACAAAAGTATTTTGTTATAATGCTCACAAAAAGAAAAACAGTAAAAAAAGCAATATTAACCTATTTTCTTAGACTGTTGCTTGACATTAGATTTGAACAGCTCTCTCGGCTTCATTCTAACAGCGAATTCACTGGGCCCAGCTTTAGTCCTCGTGTCTTCGTTTTCACTGTAGTCTTGTTCATGCAGACTTGTGGAATTGCTTGAGCTGGGCCGAGTGCGACTGGTTCCTGGACCTGAAGACACAATTGGTTAGACATGAACATTTGTAAACAAAAATTAAAAATAAAAGATTGGTATTACCTGATTCTGCTTTTCCAACACTGCTTCTCTGAACAGATGCAGGTGTTTTCTGTGCAAAGTGATTTGTTATTATTTATTATTAGAGAGACCATTTCCACATGCCTAAGAATAATCAAACATATAGCCAGGTTTGGCACAAGACAGGAAACCTCTCTACCTCAAGTTCAGTCAAGATCGTAGCTCTATTGTTCACAGATGTGTGTGATGATTGGCTTAGTGTCACCAAAGAGATGACAGACTTTTTGTCAAAGCATGCCTGCAGGACACTTTGGCTGGTGCTGCTTAGGAAGCCCCCAAGATCTTCTTCTAGGTCTGCAGAATTGAGCAGGGATGAACATTTCTCCCTACCAGTGGAGGCAATTAGGGGGTGGATGGATGGCTGCTGGGATAAAGGACAGGCTACTGTACACTATATAAGAACAATTCAATAATTGACTAAATACTGTATTTTATGCATAACTAACTGAAAAGTCATATCTGGTACAGGTAAGAAGAACTGCTAAATTGTTGACATTAATACAAAAGCAATTGTCTGTTAAAAATAGCAAGTAAACAAATAATAAACATAAATTTGTTTAATATGATTATTCTATTAACAATGTAATTAGGCAGTCCTGTCCCTACAATTAACAGAAGCAGTTCTGCCAATGAGCCCAAAAACTTAAGCAGCAGGGCTGGGCGATATGTACAAAATCTTATATCACATTATGGATAATTTCATATCTTGAAACGATATTCTCCAATCAGTCATAACATTAAAACCACTTAGAGATGAAGTGAATAAAAATGATTATCTCTTTACAGAGCCACCTGCCAAGCGGTGTGATATATTAGGCAGCAAGTGAACAGTCAGTTTTCAAAGTTAATGTGTTGGAAGCAGGACAATATGGGCAAGTGTAAGGATCTGAGCAACTTTTACTTGGGCCAAAATGTGATGGCTAGAAGACTGGGTCAGAGGGTCTCCAAAACGGTAGGTCTTGTGGGGTGTTTCTGGTATGCCGTAGTTAGTACCTTCCAAAAGTGGACCAAGGAAGGACAACCAGTGAACCGGAGACAAGGTCAGGGCAGCTGCATGGCTGCAGACCAGTCAGAGTGCCCATGCTGACCCTGTCCACCACAGAAAGCACCTATAATGGGCACCTGAACATCAAAACTGGACCATGGAAGAGGATAGCCTGATCTGATGAACCACATTTTTCTTTTACATCAGGTAGATGGCTGGGTGTGTGTGCGTTGCTTGTGTGATGGCATCAGGATGCACGAAGGCGGAGGGTAATTCTCTGTACAATGTTTTGATAGGAAACCTTGGGTTTTTCATATGGATGTTACTTTGACACATACCACCTACCTAAACATTGTTGCAGCCCAAGTACACCCCTTCATGGTCACAGTGTTCCCTAAGGGCAGTGGCCTCTTTCAGCAGGATAATGCATCCTGACACACCGCAACAAATTTGAGGAACATGACAAAGAGTTCAAGGTGTTGATTTGGCCTCCAAATTCCCTAGACCTCAATCTGACTGAGCATCTGTGGGATGTGCTGGACCAAAAGGTCAAATTCATATCAGCCCCTCCTAGCATCTTACAGGACTTAAAGGATCTGCTGGTAATGTTTTGGTGCCAGATACCACAGAACACCTTCAGAGGTCTTGTGGAGTCCATGCCTTGACGGGTCAGAGATGTTTGGGCACCTACACCATATTAGATGGATGGTTTTAATGTTATGGATTATTGGTGTATATTACGATATACAGTATTATGCTTTCTTCTAAATAGATGAAATAATTATTTATACAAAATAACTGTATGCATTCGTGACTGGTCTTTGCATAACTTGACTGTTTTCTGGTCAGTGGCTAATTGATTATACCCAAACCATACCCAAACACAGAAGTACCTCCCAATTTTATGTACAAGCTCCTCAACTTTTGGGCTTATGCCTGATCTGTGTCGGCGTGTTGCAGGCAGTTTTGAGTTATGTTTGTTTTTGTTACATCACAACGTTAGCAGCTTCTAGTTCAAACCTTAGTGAAGTGAATTGGCTGCTAAAAAAGTGTTTTTATGCAACATTGACGATATAGACAATATGGGTAAATATCCATCAATAGACATTTCTATTGTCTTACCATATGTACCGCCATATTGCACAGTCTTATTAAGCAGTGTACTTTACCCAAAAGTAGACAGTTATGTACTCTTACATTATTAGGCACATTTGCTGTCAGTTAAGTAAACGAACTATAAATTAATGTTGGTGGAGTTTCATTATTAACCTACTCAATTTTGGTGCGGTCCTAGTTCTTGGCAGACATACCTCTTGAGCCACAGGGGTTACAAAATGGTGAGGAAGATGTGTGGCACTATCCTGTCCTCCTGAAGTCTTGTAGAAGGAGGATGCTTGGATCCCTCTCAGATGGCTAGGCAACTCCAGGGGAGGAGAGATGGCACCAACAGGAGAGATGGACAATGGTTTGAGGGGTGTCAGAGGATATCTGGATAATGATGCATTTTCCTCTGCAGCTAAAGGAAATAACTCACACAACTTAAACATCAAACAGTAGCAAACATTTTTAATGATATAAAGTAAATAAGTAGCCAATTTCTTACTTCTTATTTTCTCAATGGAGAATGGGGAAATGCAGAAAGAAGTGTATTTGGAGACCCAAGATTCTTTTGTTGATGCTGGAGAAAGCAAATTCTTTCTGTTTTTTGGCTGTTCAGAACCCAATACTTCGCTGACCTCTCTCTCCTCCATAAACTTGTTGCCTGTCACTGAATGTGATGTGTTTTTTCCTCGTTGTTCGTTCTCTTTCTTAGCTTTCTCAGTTATTCCATTTACATTTCCTTCTTGCCCCGTGCCTTGGACTGCAGTAGTCTGAAGCACCTGAGATTTCTGTGATTGTTTAAACATTAAATTCCAATACGAGAGTTGAACAAATGAGTTTAAAAAAAAATCTTCAATTTAAGACAACATAAGATAACATTCAGATTTTTATGTAAAGGCAAAAGTCTGTACCTTAGACATAGGACCCACTGGTGCAAGAGCAGATCTCAGCATGGCTGTACTCTTCTCTGCTGCTAATGCCAGATACACATATAAACACATTTAACATGACCAAAAAGACAAGGCTTGTATGGGGACAGCTTTTACAGCAGGAAAAAAAATATCTTACATTTAATTGTGTTAGAGGGGAGAGGAGAAGGACAGAAAGGAGCAATTTTAGGGGCCAAAACATTTTGTCCTTTGGTGGACTCCAGAACAGCAGCAATCATCTTCTTTTGCTTAGTGTTTTCATGATCAGATAATTCTTTTTCCTGTTTCTCCTTCACAGCCTTATGGACTGTTTTTGACCTGAGTTGACAGGTTTTTTTGACAGGTGGTTTGACTACAGCAGCTCTGTTCTGAACTGAAGCTGTAATCTGATGTTTTTCTGGCTTTTTGATGATAAACATCTGTTTAATGAGAGATGAGTTCAATGTGTCACTGAGTAACAAACACACAAAAGATTACAGTTCAGATTATTTATAGAGATGACAGAATCCTGCCTTTGCTGGAGGTGGTTCATCGGTTTCTGATTCAC
Organism: Noturus placidus; assembly: GCA_022414735.1. Taxonomy (NCBI): domain Eukaryota; kingdom Metazoa; phylum Chordata; class Actinopteri; order Siluriformes; family Ictaluridae; genus Noturus; species Noturus placidus. The sequence continues at coordinate 120,236 of JAFFST010054284.1, forward strand.
TCCCAGAGTCAGACAACTCTCTGTAGGATTTGATCAGAACTGAGCTTCTTTTGGGCCTGTCTCTGGGCTTTCTGCTTGCAACATCCTTGCTTTTCTTATGCGGGTCGTCTACCACCTTCTTCTGCCTTTTCTGAAATTTAGTTAAACCCAGCATAGTCCCGCACAAAAAGACATGTCAATGAGAGAAACATACCATTACTTAGACAACGTTAAAGAACATTTAAAAATCATGACATCATTCTTCTTCAGTAGTATATATTCACTTACCCTCTTTGGTTTAGGCAATGCTTTTGCAGCTTTTGGTGAGGGAATGTGTATGTTAGGAGTTTCAACTAAAAGAGAGTAAGAATTTTATTGATAGCTTCTTTTCCCCATTTATAAGTCAAGGCAATACTGAGGAAACAGTGAATATTACACCAAAGACAAAAGCGAACATAGGGCCTCATTTATAAATCCTTTAGTAAAGTTGGGTATACATGTTTCGGTAGGCCAAACCAAACCAAACATTCTCCCAAGATTTACACGTGACGTAATGACTGTGTTTTAGGACTTTTCCCCAGAACAAACAAAAATTACATAGCTGTGCAAAATGCATACATGTGAGGTTCACAGGAGAATGAGTGGGCTTAACTGGCTGTCTCGTGTAGTCTGCTACTTTAGGCTTAGGTCTCCTGTTGGCTGATTTTGTCCAGCTAATTTCAGTCATATTGTCGGTATCAGTGTCACTGAACAGATGCTTCTTCACATTACGACCAGGAGGCTACACATACACACAAACAAATATATACAAAAAGCACAAACATACATTTGAAGTAGGGCAAAAAAAATTTTAAAAACCCCAATACACAGTTCCCACTGAAAGCATTGGAACGACAAGGCCACTTATTTTGTTTTTGCTATACACTGAAGACATTTGGGTTTGAGATCAAAAGATGAATCTGATATAATGGATCACACAGACACCCTTCATTGTGCATAATTACCTATGTACCAAGGGTGCCAATATTGGTGGAGGGCACGGTATACACTTTTGCAGTATTGTATGTGTGTATGTGCGCACTTTGCTTCTTCTAGTACTCAATTAATAGATCTTGTATAGTAGCACTACTTGTATTGTTCTCTGCTTGATATCACTTTGCTTGTATCTCTCATGTGTAAGTCGCTTTGGATAAAAGCTTCTGCTAAATGAATGAATGTAAATGTACACACACACGCACATATATACACACACACATTGTATATATATATATATATATATATATATATATATATATATATATATATATATATATAAATATAAAATACACACGGTCACATACAGGTGCATCTAAAAAAATGAATATCGTGGAAAAGTTAATTTTTTCTGCAATTTAATTCAAAAAGTTTATCTTTCATATATCTTTTACATTTACTGTAAGCGAGTATGAACATGTTCATTGTTGAAAAAAAAAGCAGCTCAGCACAGTAAATAAGAGCAGGCTGGTATTAGAAAACATTTTTATTCATTTAAGTAAGCATTATATTAAGGCAAGACACTACATGTGAATAAGGTCTTTTTTTTTTTTAGAATAGATACAACAATATATTAACTATAAAAACAATATACCTAAAAAGATTAACTAAATAGAAACTTAAATGTATAAAGAATGAACTGTCAAGCTACCTAGCTTGTTAGCTTGAGACCCTCAAAATTCTCTATACATCTCGAAACAGTTCAAAGCCATTCTCCTTCTTACAAGAGGCAATGACAGATGCCAACCTCGTGATGCGACTGACATCGTTCACAATACATATAAGCAGCGAGTGAAAAAATCACTTCCGGCTTCCATTTGTGCTAGCCAGAGACTGAAAGCGGAAGCGACCGAACATATACAACATGCTGAGGATTCGACGTCATTACATTGCCACTAACCAATGAGACCGGATATGGGCGGTGCGACACATGTAGCCCCGCCAGAAGTGCAGCCCCGCGCCGTTCTGCAGACCGAACTCAAAGTCTTATAGGCGCAAAGCATCATGGGAATGTTGATTCAATCGTTATAAAATTCTATTTTCCGCTTTGATTCGAAATTAATTCACGTCATTTTTGTTTTATAGCTAGTCTGTGTGGAGAGCTGTTCATCTCCATGTGTGTTATGTGTAGAATGTAAAATCTGCCATCTTTAGGATGTGTGTGTTATTTGCTGTGCTCGATTGACCGAGGGCTGAGAATTTAAGACTATACTTTCAGGGATCATTTCTATAGTGCATGACTAGGAAATGTGATTTGAAAGCGTTACGTCTCTCTAATCACGATGACGAGTTGTGATGTGTTCTTCTGAGCGTGAATCGGGTTTTAACTGATGATCTTTTTCATGAGTTTTAACCATTGATGAACGTTCTGTACTTCTTCTGAGGTATAAGAGGAAGAGCACATGATCAGAGTGATTATTATTATTATATTGTTAATAACAGAATTGATCTAGTTTGAGTGAAGAAATTTTCGGAGGTGATATTAGTGTAGTTAAATGTGAAGTGTATATAAATAAATTGGGGGAATTGTGTAATTTATAGTTGAAATGGGTAATTCAGGAAACTACAGCCCTGGGAAGTCCGGATCATTAAATGAATCGCGTTCGACAAAATGAACGCTAATAATTAAAATGTTTCATGTTAGATTCTCCAACACATCCAGTACTTAAGCAAACAGAAATCACATTTGGAATAAAAAATAAACTATAGGCGAATGCAGCCAAGACCAAATTATGAGAAACAGACAGGATTCATTAATTGCTTAGCATTAGGTCTTCATGCTATGCAGTGTGTTCATTCAGCTCACCTACCGATCTGAGTTGTTTGTTCTTTTGTCAGATCTGTTCTGAAACAGAAACGATTAGTTCACATCTCGAGGCTTTGGGTTCGAGTCATTCATTCATCACGTGATCGCCCTATAGGCTGAGCAGTGGAGCTGTGATGTGATGAACGAATGACTCGAAGACATTAACTAATAATTTCTGTTTCCAGTACTGCATATGTTGCATTGCTCATGCAGTGAACGACTCGAACCCGAAGATTCGAGACGTGAACTAATTAGTTCTGTTTCCTGTACAGAACCTATAGAGATGTTGCAGCGTATGCACGGTTAACAATGAATGAATGAGTCTCTGAGACAACTCCTTGTTCCTGAGTCATATTAAAGATTTGTTCATGAACGACACATCACTACTCCACGGCTACTAAACCGCTGCTGTGCCACGGAGCTCTAATACACGTTACTCTGCTTGCTAGTGTTCATTTATGATTTGGCAACATTGAATGATCCATACCTTTCAACCTGTGTTTTTAGACCACAGAGATTTTTAAAATATGAAAAGGAAAGTTTTATTCTCTGAAATTCTATTTAGATTTTGTTCGCATTGCAGGTGGACGTTATAGTTGTAGTTCAGTTTTCGTTCATTTGGAAACTCACATTTGGATACATGACCCTCTTGTAGGAAGTCCTCTCAGGACTTCGCTGTTTTCAGTGACGGAAATACATGCAGCGGATTCCGTATGTGGATCGCAAGTGCCCAAAACGTGCAGTTTGTTCAAATACCTTTGTTTTTCTTCTTTTGGGAGATGATCGAAATATTCGTGGCTTGAAACAGATGCAAAATTGACAGGCCTGTCCTGCAGTTCCATGGGGAGTCCAGTGTTGGCTGCCATCATGGAACGATGTTTTGCCCTCCAAGATAGGTAGAGTAGTAGCTAGGGTTATCTCTACATTTAGGCAAGGTGGGGTTCTTTCCTTTGGTACCATCTAGTTCTCTCCGTAGGGGACCACCTCCTGCATTGGTTGTCATTCAACTTGCCCCTTGTTAAAGCGTGAATTGTGTATTGTGCAATAAATGTTGCAAGTGTACCCCCAGTCCCAGAGTCTCTTCATTACCCGCAACAATCCAGCTATCCATCATCTATCTCCAGCTCATGTTAATAAACCTGCACTATTACCCTAGGCCAGAGCCCAAACTTAGCAGGGTTGTAAGTTGTGTACACATCTTGATTTCAATATCAGGAAATGAAAGCTGAAATTCTGATCCATTATCTCATGTTCGTCTTTTGATCTCAAACAAAATGTCTTTAGTGTATAGCAAACACAGAAAAAATTGGCCTTGCCATTTTTGATATATGGGCTTAACAATTTCTGACCTTTATAGGAAGACACTTCTTAGAGGTGCTGGAAAGAATCAGGGAACTGTTGAATACATTGTAGGAACATGAAAAGCAAATTAATCAATCGTGTAATTGTGAATATTAAATCACATTCACCTTTGGGGACTATGTTCACAACAAAGCTTGATTAAGACACAAGAGGGTTCATTACCTGCTTTCCATTGCAGACGTTTCAGTAGACCTCCTATTTATTTTCTAGGAAGCAACAGACTGAATCAGGACTACATGAACAACATAAAACAATCCTGCAGAATATATTACACAATACCTATGTAGCTAAAAGGAACAAGGATTTTACCTCACTGAGCTCTGACACATCCACACTGAATGCAAAAACGTCCCTGGCAAAAACAACAATCACACTAATCAGTTGACAACCCAAAAATACCTATAGATAACAAATCTGCTTAGTATTTCAAAATATGTAAAATTCCTATCCAATTTCACAAGATCTCATTTTAAATCAGTACTTGATCTGATTTGATGGCTTCTTAGATTGATATGAAGATGACTTCAGAAGGCCAGGTGTATTAGCAGAGATCTTGGCCTGGAACAACACAAATAATTTGCAGTAATAAATTAAAATAAATTAATTAAATTAAAGGAGAATGTACTACAGTGCCTTGCGAAAGTATTCGGCCCCCTTGAACTGTCGACCTTTTGCCACATTTCAGGCCTCAAACATAAAGATATAAAACTATAATTTTTTGTGAAGAATCAACAACAGGTGGGACACAATCATGAAGTGGAACGAAATTTATTGGATATTTCAAACTTTTTCAACAAATAAAAAACTGAAAAATTGGGTGTGCAAAATTATTCAGCCCCTTTACCTTCAGTGCAGCAAACTCTTTCCGGAAGTTCAGTGAGGATCTCTGAATGATCCAATCTTGACCTAAATGTCTAATGTTCATAAATAGAATCCACCCGTGTGGAATCAAGTCTCCGTATAAATGCACCTGCTCTGTGATAGTCTCAGAGGTCCGTTTAAAGCACAGAGAGCATCATGAAGAACAAGGAACACACCAGGCAGGTCCGAGATACTGTTGTGGAGAAGTGTAAAGCCGGATTTTGATACAGAAAGATTACCCAAGCTTTAAACATCCCAAGGAGCACTGTGCAAGCGATAATATTGAAATGAAAAGAGTATCAGACCACTGCAAATCTACCAAGACCTGGCCGACCCCTCTAAACTTTCAGCTCATACAAGGAGAAGACTGATCAGAGATGCAGCCAAGAGGCCCATGATCACTCTGGATAACCTGCAGAGATCTACAGCTGAGGCGGGAGACTCTGTCCATAGGACAACAATC
>JAFFST010054284.1:169842-182398 GCA_022414735.1 Noturus placidus
CCGAATGGCTGAAGAAAAACAAAATGAAGACTTTGGAGTGGCCTAGCCAAAGTCCTGACCTGAATCCTATTGAGATGTTGTGGTATGACCTTAAAAAGGCCGTTCATGCTCGAAAACCCTCTAATGTAACTGAATTAGGACAATTCTGCAAAGATGAGTGGGCCAAAATTCCTCCAGGACGCTGTAAAAGCCTCATTGCACGTTATCGCAAATGCTTGGTTGCAGTTGTTGCTGCTAAGGGTGGCCCAATCAGTTATTAACTTTAGGGGGCAATCACTTTTTCACACAGGGCCATGATAGTTTGGATTTTTTTTCACCTTTAATAATAAACACCTTCATTTACAAATTGCATTTTGTGTTTACTTGTGTTGTCCTTGACTATTGTTTAAATTGGTTTGATGTTCCGAAACACTTAAGTGTGACAAACATGCAAAGGAACAGGAAATGAGGAAGGGGGCAAACACTTTTTCACACCACTGTATATAAACAATATACATAAAGTTATAGGCAGGTATATGCAATACCTTTTTCCATTCCATGATATCCTTCAGTTTCCGAAAAAGAAAAATTCCCTTTCCCTGTGAGCGGGCCACCTGTATGGGTTGATAATAGCTACTAATACAACTTTATTTAAGAAAACAAATACATTCAGAACATTTCATGTTATTAGACAATGGCACATTATTTTATGGTTGACTCTGTATTCCAGCACAGCAAGATTTGAAATAAATTAATGAATATGAAGTTTTAGGATTAAGGTAATCAGTCAGAATAACATGAATTGATTTGCAGTGAGACTTCCCTCTAAAGTATATTGCTAAATTCATGGCCCATGGATCAAATATGGCTTGCAGTCTCATTTCATTTGGCCTGTGTGACAAAATAAACGCTCATAGTACCTACTACTCAACATATTCATACTAATAATATCTAGACTTCACACCAGACCTATAGTGTAGCACCTGCCTGTGTTGCCTACACATTTCTTAACAACACAAGAACCACTTGCATCTCACAGGGCTGAAACTCTGGAAAAAACTGACACCTATCTGACATGTCTGATATAAGTCAGACCAGTATCTAAAAACGATTTAGAAATGCATTGGCCTTTGATGTGATTCAATGACTGACACCAAATATTAAAATGAGAGACTACAAATGCTGAAAAAAGAAAAGTTTGTGGAACATGAAGACAAGACAGCTGGGAGAATAAGGACATGTATGATCTTAGTAAAGATACATTTGTGTCAGTTCTAAAATCTTTTTCTTACCATAACGTATATTAAAAATTTGGAAAACATATATGATACATTATAAGGGGTTGCACTACTATTAATCTTTACTAGTTGATCTGTAGGGGTAATTTAAAAATAAAATAGTAGACTAGTCGACTAGTCATCTTTTCCATAGTTAAAGCAAAAATTGATGAGTGCAGTACACTTCATACAATGCGATATCAAAGTGAAAATGTTTCATTAAAGCAAAAGAAAATATTATATTATACCATCTGCCTTGCTGTTTTTCCACTGCCCCGAGTAGTCGGCATCCCCATGACAGTAATTTGATTAGTCTAATCGACTAGTCTTTGCAATCGCTAATATATTTATTTTATAAAACCTTTCATAAATATAATGAATATTATCAACTAATAGTGCATGTAGTTGTATACTTTCTTTAAGCCCTCCTTTTTCCTAAAAAAATCCTACTTTCAGAGTGTAGTGCTAATAGATAAATAATAATATGTGATAAATAAATAAAAAATGTTTTCCTGTAGTTTATGGGCATTTTCTGACAGCCTTGCTCGAGGCGACACGCAAACCCTACTCATGCTAGTAAATTACCTCCCACAGCATAACAAAGCCACCATTTTTCCCTTTAATTTGTCACCCATCTGTATGTAAATAATTCTAATGAAAACTGACATTAAATCAGTTTACACTGATTGTCAAAGTTTCATTCAAACATCCAATGTGCCGGTATATGGAAAACATATTCTTTCAGAGTGCATTCTGCAGTCAGTATAAAATAACATGTATCTCTGTGTATAATTGAAAGGGCTTTATACTTACCGGCTTCATAATCCAGATGTTGCCTGGACTTCTCTTAAACTCCTCAACAAAGAGATGGTACTCACTAGGGAGTTCAAAGGTCTGTGGAAAGAAGTCGCATTTAGCTGCCCCCAGGCGGCCAGCTTCACGATCAAGTGTTTTTCTATGGCGCTTTAAGTTCTTCACCAACAGGTTTTTGCGCGTCAACTGCAAAGAATAAGCAACACTAACATTAGAATGATCTTCAACTTATGCAGTTCCACTCTTGAATATTCCGGGAAATTGCCAAAAGTTTTCTACATTTCAGTGGTCATTATTAGCTTTGCTACGCTTGCTAACCTCATAGTGGTTTCGGAAGTGACAAATTCTAACATGCTCCTCCATGTAAGTGTGGTCAAAGTTCTCTCTGAGCCACCCCACATCACACCAGTTGAAGTCCCATTCTCCATCCCTATACAGTTGAGACAAAAATTAACTGCATTACATGTAGATGAAAGGGATATGAGTTAGACATAACAGTGCTCGGGAATGTAGCATTCTCGCTGGTTTGGCCTAACGAAACAGGTTCACACCACTGCTTTGTAAGACTCACTCCTTGACCTCGACCCAGCCTGGTCTCTGGCGAAGAACATCCAGAATTGTGTTGGTCAGGATACATCTGAAGCGCACACAACTCCTTCCTTCCCTGTGATGAGAAGTCAAACTTTAATAAGGTTTACCTTAACACACACACACACACACACGCACACACACACACACACACACACACACACACACACACAGAGCAGACAAACAAAAGTGCAATATCTAACAAACTTCCCCCAAAACACGTCAATTAGAAATGCATTCTGTAAGAAAATATCAGCATCATGCAAGAATTGTGCAGAGACACTGATAAACTACCACATGTACTGGGTGAGAAAACTGAAATCATTCCACCCATAGCTAATTTTGTGGTATACTGTCATCATTTTAGAGACAAGCAGTTATGTAAGACTTACAAATATTTATATTTTTAGGGGACTATTCCTGTTTGATTCTGTGTGGATTTTTGCATGTTCTCCCTGTGTTCACATGAGTTTTAAGTGAATTCAAATACATTTTATTTGTATAGCACTTTTAATTATGGACATTGTCACAAAGCTTTACAGAAATAAATATTATTATAATATAATTGACAATATAACTGTTAATATAAATCCCTAATGAGCAAGCCAGAGGCAATGGTGAGAAGGAAAAACTCCCTGAGACGATATGAGGAAGAAACCTTGAGAGGAACCAGACACAAAAGGGAGCCCATCCTCATCTGGGTAACACCGCATAGTGCGATTATAAATAAATCCCTTCTATAATGGTACATGGTCAAAAAGTGCAATTGTGTAACCAGGAAATTCATGACAGTTTTCACATGAAGTCTGTTTTATTGAAATTATCCACTTTTCACTGATGGAGAATTGAATGCAAAACTGTTCATGGTAATTACAGTCCTAAAGCTATTATAGCATAACTGTTCATATGAATTGAGATCCAAATCCATCTTCATGGTTTTTAAGTGCTACCATCCTCGGTAATCTCAGTGATCTTCAGGCTGTCCACGTGGGGCCATCTTCAGCAGCAGCGTGTAATTTCCAACTGATGAGAACTCCAACCAGAAATAGGGCATTAGGATGGATCAGGTTCCTCCATATTCACTGGTTTCTTCCAACATGCCAAGGTTATGCAAAATTACCCCAAGGTATAAATGAGTGTGTGAATGTGTGTGTGATGAACTGGGGTCCTGGGGCATGCTGCATATCAACCACAAGCCTGACCAGAATAAATGGGTTACTGACGAACAAGGAATAAATGAATATTTCCATTTTCGCAACTTGTTATTTCTGTTGAATGAACCTTGTTATATATGTCACATTACCTTACGTTTTCCCACTTTGGCAATATTGTGACGTTACATTTATGCCAATAAAGCATTATTTAACTTAAACTTGAGAAACAGATAGATAGAAAGACAGACATAATACAGTACTTTCCAATATGTAAACACAAACAGACTCACCCATCTCTTCTCCTCTGGTAACCGTAAGCACCCTTGTACCCCACTGCCTGCAGGACATGACAAGTTTGCTTTAATAACGTTAGAAGGTGGATTTGCCCTTATGGGGAAAATGCTGATAAATAACTAACTGTTAGTTATCACGTAATGAGCAACCTAACTAATAACACATACAGGTAAGTTACTCATGTAAACATCTAACCTGCATTTAAACTTACCTCGTTCTTCTACCATGCATTTGATAAAGTTACCAGTTCATTCGCGCTTCCTTACCTTGTTTTTCGACATAGGGCAGTTTTATATTTAAATGGCGGCGTTATGAAGCTTCTACAAATTATTTAACGGGAACAACTCGCTCTTCAGTTTATGGGCTTCTGTTCGTTGTCACAGCAACCACAGCCACGGCTGAGGAAGGCGTGACGATAAGAATTAACTCGTCCGTGGGCGTGTCCCAACAATGTGCTCGTTATGGCGTGGGGTGGGGGGCAGCTGCCCACTAAAGCTATATTAGGAGTGCAGGATGATACTAAGTCATTTGAAAGTTTTAAAAAATGAAGGCGGAATGAGACTATCTGTAACTTATTGTATTCAATAAATTAGAATTTATTGTATTTTAGGGGTTCGTCTATATCGGTATCTTGGCAACGTTTTGGCCTATTACTTTCAAAATAAAAGTCTTCGTCTCCTAGTCGCACCCAGGATTTATCTGATCTAAGGGACATTTTAGTTCAGTGTCCTGCGAGTTTTTTAGCTACTGTTAACCATTCTTAAGAAAATTTTTGTGTGAAAACATTGTAAAAACAAGTTTTTACAAATAACTGCCATATAATCCGACTGTATATAAAACATAGTATCTAAAATATATACAGTTGGGTGTAAAGAAAAAAAAGGGGCGGGGGGGGGGGGGGGGGGAAGAGTAAGTGACTAAAGGCACTGTTATGCTGTGGGGGCATTTGCTGTGTTCAACGCAAATTAATACAAAGTTATCCTGACTGATTACCTTTATCCATCTGTTGGAGTAATATACAATTCTCCATTTATCTATTTTCGGTACCGCTTATCCTTACTGGGTTACAGGTAGCCTGTAGCATATCCCGGGGGCATGGGGCACGAGGCGGGGTACACCTTGGACTGGGTGCCATCACACCGCACAATCACACGCACATCCATTCATACACTATGGACACTTTTGGACATGCCCATCAGCCTACAATGCATGTCTTTGGACTAGAGGAGGAAACCAGAGTACCTGTAGGAAACCCCCGAAGCACGGGGAGAACATGCAAGCTCCGCGCACACAGGGACTTGAACCCCCAACTATGCAAACCACTAATCCACCGTGCCCCCAATATACAATTTTATCCTTTTTTTCTCCAAATGATGACTTTTTACAGACTGAAAATCTGTTTAGTTGTTTCTGTAGCTCTGCCTCGAGCACTCAATCCTACATCATAACCTCTAATATGTACATCTAAAATGTTGACCCTGTATGGAGAACAAACCATATGAGGAGGTGACAAAGAGGGAAATCATCTTTTGCCAGCAAAGTCTTTAGCAGCTCACAAGCTCAGTAGTGTGAAAGTTGAACGCAATGTTTAACAATAACACGGACAATAACATTAATGATGCTTTCAATCATGTTTTTGAACATGATAACTGACTAGAAGGGTGTAGGTTGATGGTCATTTTTTATATAAAAGTTTATTTTTGATATATTACTACTATTTTACTACTGCTGCTACTACTATTACTACTACTACTACTACTGCTTCGACTACTATTACTACTACTATTGCTGCTACTACTATTACCATCAACAACCACAACAATAAATTAAATTCATTTAGATTATAAAAAAATGCTTAAAATTATTAAATAAAATCAACAACAGCAAAACTACAGTAAAACTACTACTACTACTACTACTACTACTACTACTACTACTACTACTAACAATAATAATAATAATAATAATAATAATAATAATAATAATAACTATTATAATCCAAACATTTAACTGATAGTGAACAGTGAACCTGTAAATGTCCATCATAAGTAAATGTTTCCTAGATGAAATAAATGAATTATCCAAAATTCATGGCCAAAATCAAGTTGTAATTGTGCAACTCTGTGAGCACTCATTACTACCACTAGATGGGGACACAATCTTTATTTTTCCCTTTTCCATATTTTTAAATATTGTAGGAGCACATCTAGTTTGCATGGATAGCAGGACAATGTAACTATACTTTTAGGCCCCTTAAAATGCAATTAGTCAAATCTGCTGCATTATTCTGGTAATCGTTTTCTCATTCCTGTAATTATCAGAGTTTTGAAAAAACTTTGCTGCTGCTGCTGCTGCTGCAACTACAACTTGCTATTAACAACGTGGCTTAAGAGATGGTTAACTGTTCATGTTTACTACCTGCTCATTTAGTTTGTGTTTCCCTGAATATATCAATACATAAACACATAAACCTTATAAGATATTACAGGCGTAGCAAGACCGTGTACCTCATTAGCGATAGAGATTGCTTCCACTATCCAATTAGAGATGTGCTGCTTCTACACAGCATCACCTCTACTGTTGCCGCCAAAGCAGACCAGCAGCTGCTCCAACTTACGTCACTGGGCAAAGCAGTGGACATAAGTACAGAGAGTCCTTACTGGACACAGTCAGTGCAACTTTTCTTGTTCCGGAGTGAGACACAGTGGAAAGCAGAAAGCCTGCAACACTACCGGCTGGCCAGCAGGCGTAAGAATTTCAGGAATATAATCTGGCCTAGGATACAGGAAGGCCTTTGCTAATCTAGGGGCAAAGTCAAGGCAAGAAGGGGAGAGAGCTTTTAGATTGCCTACTTGCTTGGGAGATGTCAGGGCCAGCAGAAGAACTACCTTTAGAGTCAGAAGCTTCTCAGAGGTTGACTCTAATGGTTCAAATGGGGCACCTGACAGACCTTACAGGACCACAGAAAGGTCCCAGGAAGGTATGCGTGGTCTGCAGATGGGCCTCAGCCGCCTGACACCACACACAATCCTCGAAGTTAGAGGATGTTGCCCCACAGTGGCTGCATCAATAGGGACATGGCTGGCCGAAATGGTGGCCATGTAGACCCTGATTGTAGAACCCCACTGAGAAATGTCACTTTAAGAACTCCAGGACTATAGCTATTGCACAGTTCACTGTATGTTCCACATGATCGCATACAATTTCCTCATGGTTGGTGCTCTAGCATTCAGCATGGTCTCTACATCCTCAGTTGTGAGACCAGAATTTATGAGCTGGTGCGTGTCAGGGGCCAGACCCACATTTTCCATAGTTCCAGCTGAGGGTGATAAATCAGCCCTCCAGCTGGAGACAGTAGATCCTTGTAGATGGGAATCTCCCATGGAGTGCTAGCTAGCAGGGATATTATCTCTGAGAACCATATTCGAACTGGCCAATAAGGTGCTACTTCCAGTAGACAAAGATAATCTTGGCAAACTCTTTCTATAACTTAGAGACTGGGGGAAAAGCATATAGATGTGACTTTGGCTACATGTGCACCATAGCGTCCAGCCCTAATGGTGCGGGAGGAGTGAGGGCGAACCACAGCAGGTAGTGTGTTGTCTCCTCATAGGCGAACACATCCACTTTTGCTTGGCCGTACCTCTGCCATATAGACTCCACCACTTGTTGATGAAGCCAACAATACCTTGGCCTCAACCCCTACCTCAACAGGATGTCTGCCCCATATTCCAGTTGCCCAGAATGTACATTGAACTAACTGACAAATACTTTCCCTCTGCCCAAAGATGAGTTGGTTGTGCCTGCCTGAAAAGGGGGCATGAACATAATCCTCCCTGGTGGTCGATATATAATACCACCGTTGTGTTGTCGGTCACAACTAACACATGGTGACTTCTCAATTGAGGAAGAAACAAATTTCAGTGATAGAAATATGGCCCGCATTTCTAGGGGATTTATATGCCACTCCAAGTGAGGGCCACTACAGAGACCGTAAGCTGAACAGCCATCTAAGACTGTGCCCCAGCCTATGAGGTCTGTCATTACTGTCTTGCAAAAAGGAGACACCCCTAGAGTGTGACCCAAGACCAGAAACTAGGGACACCTCCAAATTTTAGCACATAGGCATCGCCACATAATACTGATTCCTCTCACATAATACTGATTCCTCTCATCCTCAGACGAAACTCCCAACTTTTCAGCCAGCACTGAAACGGTCTCCTGTGCAATAGGCCCAATGGTATGACGTTGGCTGCTGCTTCCATAAGCCCCAACAGTCTCTCGTAGAGACTGGAGGGGATGCCGAGATCCAGCTTTTTCTAGCTCAATGTTGATAGGATTTACCCTACGCATGTTGGGGTATGTAATAAAGGCCATTTGGCAGTTTGTGTGTTCTTGACCTAACAGCCTGCACTTCACCTAATAGGCCTGTAGGTTGCACTTGAACTTCATTTAACCAGTGAGAGTAACCTGAACATTATTTAGCATTAATGCGACTTCATCTGTCCTTTCAGGCTGGAAAGAACGATACTCGTCATATTTTTTTTTCCCTTTTAAACATTTCACCGTTGTTAAAATAAAACAGACGGGCTATGTAGTCCAACGGGCTATGTAGTCCAGACGGGCTATTTCAACCAATTTATGGGGGCGGCTTTGGCTCAGTCGGTAGAGCGGGTTGTCCACTAATCGTAGGGTTGGTGGTTTGAATCCCGGCCCGGGTGATCCCATGCTGAAGTGTCCTTGAGTAAAACACTGGACCCTAAGTTGCCCCCGATGGCAAGCTAGCACCTTGCATGGAAGCTCTGCTACCATCGGTGTGTGAGTGTGCTCTCATTTGTAAGTCACTTTGGATAAAAGCGTCTGCTAAATGAATGAATAAATGTAAATGTAATGTAGGTGTGCCACAGGTTGGTGTATATATGACAAACGGACATCGATTATGAATTATGTAATATGCAGAGTTTTAATTGAATTGACACACATACACACACCTTGAGACAGTTACTGAAAAAGCCATATATGGCTCCCTAGCATAGGTTCCTGACCCCTGGCACAATCTATAATGGGTTTGATGGTAATGTTGATTGTGTAAGCATTCTCTCCATGTTTAATTCTACTGGGCTTCAACAAGTGTTTGTGTGTGTGTGTGTGTGTGTGTGTGTGTGTGTGTGTGTGTTTTGTATGTACCAGTTTGCATGATGAATTTGTGAAGAGTTTTTAGTTATCATGGAGAATAATTGTATTCATATATGTATTTAAATTGTAATAATTTGTGCTCAAATACATATGTAAATTTGAAATACAATGCCAGAGTAACATCTCTGAGAGTGACTGTAAAAGGGAGAAGATTAAGACGTGTGCACAATTTTCTACCACAATGTAACTCAAACTCAAAGAACAGTCCTGTAGCTGAATACGGAGTGGAACGATGAGCTTGAAGAAGCTTATTTGAACCCATTGAACTGTTGATTTCTACGGCTTCCCAGACAGAATATCACACTGAATGCAGCTCCGTTTGCAGCTGGATGCTACACTGGATGTGTGTGTTGAATGTGTCTGTCTTTCAGAAATGCAGCAAACTCCACCACTCTAATCTGACATCCACTGTGTGACCCAATATAACAAGGATTTCCAAAGCTACTGAAGACAGATGTCAGAAACATCATCACATTTTGAGTTGTAATATAAGCAGTAAATGCCACTTCAGGCCATTTACTTGGTTTCAAATGTTCCTACAATGTCAATAGCCACTTCTTCTCATGGCAGAGGTACAGGTTGCAGCAGTATTGCAGCAGAGACAGTAACAGTCTTATCAAAAGACAACCACATGTGACACTTCTTAATTTGTTCTTTGACTCAGCAGTCAATACCTGGCGATCAGTAAAATGCAGGATTGCTGCTTAGTACGCACAATTCCTTGATTATCTTCATGTGCCAGATTCACTAAGATGTGCCGCAGAGAAACAGGAATAACAAGTTGTGGCCATCTGAACACACAGTCCTTTTGTACACTCAGTTCATTTCATATCTCAAGATATAGGTGCCAGAGAGTATCCACAGCAGATGAACGAGGCCATCCACGAACAATCTCCAAAACTCCAAAACTCAGCTGAAGATACAGCAGACATTTCAGAAAACAAGAATTGCAACGAACTCCGGTTCAGTATCAGAAAAATTCTTTTCAGAAGCTGTATGGTTTTGTAAAATGCACTATTTACATTCAAGCATTGTCCGCGTCTTTAAAAGAAAGAAAAAAAAAGCACTGTTAAGGCCTGGTAGGATCTCCATATCTCAACAGCCAGGCCACATGCTAAAGCTTCTTTTACAACAGATGAATATTCAAGTATTTGTATGCGCTCAGCAGTTGATGGTGTCCTTGAAGCAAATGCGACGATGCATTCTGTATTGTCTTCATAAATCTGAGCACAACACCCAACCCATAGTCAGATACATAAGTTGAAACTACAGTAGGCAAGTTAGGGTCAAAAAATTATTACATTCAGTTTTGAAAGATGATTAAAAAATATATTTTAATTTGAAACGAGTTAAAATAAGCAAATGGCACCAATTTGGTGTGCATATATACAGTATATAATAATAATGACAATACTTCAGCAAAGTATAAAGTGTCCAAATAAGTACCATTTATCAAGATAAGAGCCAGAATATTGTTCAACTTGAAGAAAGTTGCAGAAAATATATTTTGCTAAGATGAGTTTAATATACATTACTTTATCTGAGTGACTTCTAGACTACAAAAGATAGATTTAAAAAACATTAAATACTAAATCAGGATATCTTTGAATATTAAATGCTTGGAGTAAATAAGAATTGACTGAAATTACAATCAATTTATCAATTTATCAAAGCTGTCTATCATCAATTAAGTGCAAATGCACTACATAGGAAGTGGATATGTGGTGTAACTTTCTGTTTCTTTTCTCACACCTCATGCTCAGATTTTAAGCTGAAGTGTGAACCTGTGACCAGCTTGTTGATACTAAATATTAGCGTAGATATCAAAATCGTCCTTCTTCTGCTGGGCATTAGCATAGATATCAGAATAGTCCTTCTTCTGCTGGGAATTAGCGTAGACATCAGAATCGTCCTTCTTTTGCCCCTCAGTATAGACTCTACTGCATTCACACAAAAACCTGTTCATGAGGCACAAACTACACATTAATTGCTGGTCATTTTTAACAAGGGTTTAGCATTGCAGATTGTGACATCAAAATCATAGGCTTTAAGTGAGATAGTTTTTTTAGACGGTACAGATTATATTGTATAAAAACATGTAGAATTTTACCTCCTGTTGTAAATCACAGCTGCTAAGATGACTGAGATGATGAAACTCACTCCAACTGTAAGCGAAGCAATCATCCAGATTGGCCAACCATCAGGATTTTCAATTTTATCACCTTTTAAAAACAACATTATTTATCATGTGAATATTTAACTGAACACAAGTCTCTTTATTTCCTTCAGTAATCATTGGAGACTCACCTTCAATGTGAAGGCTGATCGTTTCAGATCTTGAGGCGTTGTTGGTTTTCCAAGTGCAGGTGTAATTCCCAGAATCCCTCACGGTTACCGCAGGAAAGTGAAGAACAGGTCCTGATGTATTGAACTGCTTGTTGTTCTTAGACCACACAAACTGTGAGGAATTTTGTATGCAGTTCACATCACACGTCAGATTTAATGAGTCTCCTTGTTTAAGGGTTCCGTTTCCACTGAGCCTGATTAGTGACACCTTTAAATCTTTTTCAGAGAGCAGGAAAGACTCCACGTCAGTCAATCAATTTCTCAAACAGATATAATCTAGTTATTGAATAATGACATTAAAAAAAATTTAATTAAAGCTGGACTCAAATTTTCTTTCACAGTTCACAAAGAGAAAGATGTCTTCAAAATGATTTAGTGTATTTCCATTAGTGAGTAAAGTAAATTATAAACATAAGGAATAATTTGTATGTTTATTTTAAAATTCAAAATTCACCTCCAACTTGTAGAATTGCTCCAGGTTCACCTATCCATCTGTCACCGGGCTTATTGGTTATAAATCTGAATTTGTACTCTCCAGAATAACTGAACTGAACATTGTGGATTATTAAAGTGCAGTTTGATTTGTTGTCTCCAATGTACTCAAAATCTGACTTGGTGTTTAATGCGCTGCTATAAACATACGGGGGGTTTATACACCATTCTGTGTTTGTGTTCATTGAGCACCAAAGCATTTGTGTCACCTCAATACCGGGTTTTGATGTTGGATAATAATAACTACAGGGAATGGAGTCACTGAATCCTCTCACAGCACAGATAGGATTATCTGGATATTTCACACCCCAATCACTGACCTGAGTGAGAACACCTGTGTAGAGAAATAAACGGAGATTACAGGAGATACACAATAAACCTTTATATCTTTATACAGTGTGTGTGTGTGTGTGTGTG
>JAFFST010054284.1:192666-208154 GCA_022414735.1 Noturus placidus
TATATATATATATATATATAATGTATTTATTTATATTTTCACACCATATTGTTGAGGCCCCCACTTTGAAAACCACTGCTGTAGTGTACTGCATACACATTTAGACAATGAGGCTGGCCACAGTACCACAGTACCACAGTAAATAATATGTTGATTTGGCATTAGTGAATACCTTGCCAAACCTTTTATAGATCTGGGACATTACTTCTGGGTGCAGACCCTACTCTTCACTCACTGCAGCATTATGGTGAACTGCCCTTATGCAAGGTGTGGTAACTGATGTAATTGACTTTTACATTGTTGTCCAGACAGACCCACATGTGGCATTCTCTAAGAACAGGTAAGATGAACTTGAGCGCTAAAAAGACCCGCCTGGTTGTTGCTCCCTGTGCCCGTATGAGCTCATGAAGCCAAGCACTGTAATGAGTGTGTGAAGGGTGGATGTATCCAATATGGCCTGCTTCATGCTACATAGGAGCCTCTACAATTATTGCAGTATTCTGCATTTGAGCAGCAGTGATGACAGGTCCACACCCGTACACCTCAAGAGAACCGATGGCATTGGATTCATGCTGAAATATAGAACTTTTAATTTGGGTGCCTGTCCATAGAAGGCAAACCTCGAAAACATATTTGTTCTGGGTGGTGGGAATGTGATATATGCATCGTACAGATCCAATGACATGAACCAATCTCATGGCCATATAGCATAGGTTTTGATATTGTCTCTCAAGCAAAATTATGAATGATGAAAATCTGTTGAATATTCTTTCCAGCAAATTCATTCCAGTAATGCTTTCTGAATTTTTAATTTCCTAGTACAGGCCTAGTGCATGTGTTTATTTTCAACTTCACTGGTCACCCTCCATCTCTGCATTCAACTCTGCATGCACAACTGCATTCAAGATGGTCCTGATTTATTTATTTATTATTTATTCATTTTTAGATTGTTTAGTTCCCTAAATATTGTTTATATATTGTTAATAACTGAGATGATGGAGAGAAGTACATTAAAATAAGCTACATTTTAAAAATGGCTATAAACAATAAACAAGACACCGTCCAGGGCAACGTGACATTCAGTAGGCTACTTTGCTCCCTTTAGAGAAGGAGACATGATATTTAACATGTGTGCACTAGTGACTCAAGATACTGTATTGTGCTTGTAGTGATCGAAGAATACACAGGACGCATTTATATTGATTAATGGACACGCAGAAACTAGCGCCATTCAATACTCCCTCTAAAGGTGTTTCCGCTATTGGAGCGCGCGCGCACACACACACACACACACACACACACACACGCACACACCCTCCTCTCCAGCGCCTCTCCTCATCCATCTCACCGGCTATTCTTCCCTTTCTCGCCCTCTCCCCTATTCTCTCTGTCTCTCTGTCCCTCTCCCGGACAGCTTTGTCTCACCAAAGCGAACGGAAGGACGGTGTCTGTCTGAGCACATTTGCTGTCCCGAAACCTCCATGCTCATCTTCTGGACGGAAACCCGACCGTTATTCCAGGAAACAGAGGTAGTTCTATTGTTTATTTCCGTGCGCTGCTGTGAATCGTGTGTGTCCGGGATGATCAGTGCTGAATAATATATGATCTGCATGTTAGCACATCGGCAAGTGATACACCAGTGTAATAACCTTGGACTTCACATTTCTGCATGTCTGCTATGGTGTTTAATCTGGCGGTGTACTAACGCTGACATTTTCCTCACCAGGCCGGTGCGGCACAGATTTATCCCACTGCTGTGACCGGTCTGGTTTTCTGGCAGAATTTACTATACTACATTTAACGAAATAAATATATGCAAATTAGCTGTTTTTCTTGTGATTCATTATTTCGGACATCAATCTAAGAAATTAATAGCAACACACACACACACACACACACACACACACACACACACACACACACACACACACACACACACACACATCCTACTGTATTAAACTGGACAGAACCCTCCTACATTCAAAAGATAGCCTTGCTCTTCTATATAACACACCAGATGTCTCTTGCCTACCAATCCCCTTTCTTGATTCTTTTGTATGCACATCACTGTTTGATCACTTTTACTCTGAAAGGGAGCTAAAAGCGGTTGCCCTGATTGATCAACCTTCATTTAGAAATATGTGAATCTAAATTTAGTCGTACACACTTTTTGCTTTATGTGTGATCGGTTTTAACGAGGTAATCAGAAGTTGTCGCAGGCTTGGTGTTTTAATGAAAGAGAGGGCGTGGCACTGAAGGCAGTCGCGCGCTGAGAGAAGCCAAATAATAGGTGATGTAGAGGCTTTAGGAAATAACACAAGCGTGAACCCCATAGGCTACGTGGCACTGCCAGAACAGAACATACTGATTTAACACACACACAAATTAGGACTGTAGGATGTTAAAGCAAAGTACAAGCGAGAAGCAGCTAGGCAATTTAAATAATAATAATAATAATAATAATAATAATAATAATAATAATAATAATAATAATAATAATAATAATAATAATGTACCATGAATATTGTGGTACGGTAACTAAATTAATAAGTAGACTGCTATACTTAGGGATTTCCATTGTGTTCATTGCAGTTGTTCTATTTAAATATTTAATTAAACTTGTTAATACTGTTTTAATGGTTGCCATACTAGCAGTTTTGTTAGAAAGAGATAATAAATAAATAAATAAATAAATAAATAAATAAATAAATAGTAATAGTAATAATAATAAAAACCCCAGACCGTTGAGTACGTGCTCAGGGGCCCTGGCCACTAGGGGGCAAAGTGATGGGCATAGTTTTATACTATGTCATTAGTGTGAATTAGCCATTATGCCAAGTCCACAACGCCATGGGCGACTTAATAGAACACAAGCTAATAAGTGTCAGAGAAGTCAAATAATCTGAAATACATTCTGAAATGTTATTATCGGTCTGAATTTGTAAACAATAAGTATTCAAACTGGTGATCACTGTTTTTTTTTAAAACTGTAGCTAGATAATAATGAACACTAAATTATATAAATGAACTCTGAGCTAAAATGAGTCTCAATTGTCAGATTTCCTTTGTAACACAGGAAGTTTTCCGACAAGAGTGTTAGTTCCTGTTGCAGCTATATATAGTCCCTACCTCACCATCCGGTATTGTCTCTCTCTCTCTCTCTCTCTCTCTCTCTCTCTCTCTCTCTCTCTCTCTCTCTATCTCTTTCAATAACGAAAAAAAGGAAAGCTCAAGCTCCTCTGTCCTGAAGACTTGAGTCTCATGAATGTTCCATGACATTGCATGTGAACAGTTAAAAAGCACAATGTGTTGTTTGTTACTAAATAAATAAAAAAATAATAATTATTGGCAAAAATAGCACTGCAAAAATACACTGCAAAAATAGCAGCTATTCTAAATGAAGAAATTATTAAAAATGGAAAGAGTAGTTTTGATCTAAACTTCTTCTGTTATCCTTTCCTTTAACCTCCTATTCATTTGGACAGCCCTCTAAGGTCTTAATAAGGAAGATCTGGGGTTCTGCTCCACTCAGTATGAATCTGCTCTACTCAGTGTGCCTACAAATGCCTCCAGGCCTGACAAACACAGAAAACAGTTCCTCTTAATTTCTCTCTGGATTGGCCACTGGACATCATATCTTCCTGATTCTTAATGGTGTTCTGTATCCTGTGTGTACTGACCCATGGGAGAGCAACTTGGATGGGATAGTGTGCTTTCTGCTCTATATATGAAAGGAGATCTCACATGATGGCTTTTCACAGGGGTTGGTGATAGATTTGTTGCAAGTTTATTGACTTGAGCTCAAGCAGCATGCAAATGGTAGCTTATTCTGACAGCATAATTTGACTTCAGTGCAATGCGTCAGTGTAATTTCCTTTTTTGGAAGGAAAGGAAGACTGTTCAAAGACTAAAAAAAAAGGATAGGAGAAAAACTCTAACTTATTAGACAAGAAGGTTTTGAAGATTTGGACCAGAGCAGGGCTGGTTTACTTCTGATCTGGCTTGCATCTCCCTGTGGTAATATCCCCGTAATATCCATCTTTCTCTTTAAAGTGTGCACTCAACTCTGAATCTATAGCATTAACACATCATATCCATTTGCATGTGGTTTAGAGTTTAATGATAAAGGATTGGTGGCATCCCCTACTTTATAATGATTATCTTTTAACTACTCTAATTAATGATTTCTGATTAAATTATCATATGCAGTTAGTAAAATCTTTGCATTACAAACCAATACTCATAGGTTTTCTACCCCTCCCCATTCACATGACATTTACATTAATTAAGTTTAAGCGCAGATTTTTGGAAGTTTTCTGTTCAGTTGTAGGTTGTTCCAAATCATGAATTTAGGGAACGTGTTGATTATTAATTGTGTAATTGGATTGGGAACATTTTTGGCATTAGTGAATATACATTCCAGAAATGGGCTGAATTGGTTCTATAAATAGAAAGTACTGGAGCCAGTATGTATTTTGTAATGCCAATCAGATGTCTCAGGTCTCTGGCTGTGTGTTCATTTAGTTCTTTTAACACCAGCTTTCTCCATCTATAGCTTCTGTTAGGGCAAATTTAGTAACTGGTCAAAACCAGGTCTGGCACTCTGGTATGGCCAATATGGGGAGAAGGGACACCATTTTCTCAACCTTCAAATATATGCCAACATGTAGCTGCCTGCGTGTTCAATAATTATACCACTGCTGCCCTCTTTCCATGCCCATCAATCCACTTCTGTTTTAGATAGGAAGCAAAATGGAATGGATGTGCCAGTGGAATTGATTTGCAGCAGATTTATTTAAGTTGGGTTTGATGTTGTGGTGCTCATATTCCAAGATCTCATTTCTCAAAGGGATTGTAAAGTTAACTTACACACAATTTTAAAACCAAGAAATGTTTTAAACATTAAATTCTCTACAATTTGAGAAAAAAAACCATTAGTCTATTATTTGAGCGCATTTTTATATTGGATTGGGTTATTGTCTGAGTATTCTAAATAATATAATGGATGTTCAGATTATTTATATAAAAGCCTAAAAATGATCACAGTTCAATTTAATGTTATCTGTTATCTTTTTATTTTTTTTATATAATCCTTGAACTAATAGAAATAGTCACAAAGCAGCTTTACAGAAATCCAAATGATGCTTTGTCTCTAATTAGACAAGATAGAGGTGACAGTACCAAGGAAAAAGTCCCTGAGACAAAACGAGGAAACATTGAGTGGAACCAGGCTCAGAATTGAAACCATCCAATGGATAGAGGGCTTATGTTCATTACAGCATACAGAGAAAAGGCAGTAGTTCCAAATGTGTTGAAAGAATGCAAAATGTTTTGTATTAGCATATGAATAAGAGTCCTGCATGGGATAGTCTTTATGAATAAAGCAACAGTTCTTAGAAGGTGCACATCTCTAATATCCAAGAGAGAGTATCCTCTAGAAAGGTAAGTCTGAGTCATGAATTTGTTTTTAGGAAGTGCAAGTCTTTAGCGGATCCATGCGAGGATGTACACAGCCGCGTCTGGGAGATTATTCCAGGTAGAACTACCAGTACTGCTTCAGCAATGTCCAAAAATTACTTTGGAATGCCCTCTGCCATGACAGTGACTGCTAAAATGACAGTGACCTGATTGATAGTCACAAGCAATCCACTGAATGCGAATTTTCACTCAGCACTGATAACATAGGCCTTCTCTATGCCACAGAGCAATCACAAGGCCAAATAACTGCTGTTGATGTCTGTGTAATGTCTCTGGTTGTCTTACCAGAACAAACAAAACATCAAGATGTATGCTGTCCAAGCATTGAATGCATATTCACTGATGATATTTACAGTTAAACTTACAATTTTCACCTGCCGCGATGTGGCATGTCATAGCAATATGTCATATTACTGCCAGCACTTTAACAATCTCTACAATCTGAAGATATTGATGGGAACTGATGGAACCCTGACAGTGGGGTATCTAGGTTAGGATATGGAGGTCAGGATATCCACCAACCTGGTTTATATATTTTGCCAAGTGTGATTAGCACAGACCACTTTGCCAGATGTAGGATCAGTCCTGTTCAGTGTACCAAGGTCAACCTTTGGACCTCCTGCTAAAGAGGCGCTGGAGAAGAGAACACAGTTTTTATAGCCACAAAACCAGCAGGGCCAAATGGACTACAAACATGATTTTCAAGTTTGTCTTGGACAGAGATTCCAATTCAAAATACAAAATTCAGCCCCTGTTTGGACCTTTATCTAAGCAAAAGATTCTAGCTCGCTGGAGACTTAATGCATCAGAAAGGTCACCATCCAAGGGCGTAAGCATGGTATGGACATTGGGGGCGGGGGGGTCCGAGCGCTTGGACATTGGGGGGGTCATCCCCCCCCGCGCAGCCAAACTTTCAAAATTTCATACTGAAAATTTGTATATTTAGAACACAGTTTTAGGATTACAGTTGCTGTTTGAATTCTCGTGGTTTCTGACTGATAGAAGCTCCCATAGCATGGGGAAACTGCTAAAATACATCACCGAACTTGCGTTGAGTATGGGCGAAACCAAGTGTACAATTGGAGAGGGGAGACAGATTTTCCTTAACAAACGTGAATATATTAAAAAAGAATAGTCATAAATAAATAGATAAATAAAATAAATAGAATAAATGAAGAAAAGACAGATCTGTAGGCAGGGAAAATTTAAGCGGAACATATAGAAAATATTTTCTCCTGTATATTGGGGGGGGGCAGATTGGTATTTCCTCAACATTGGGGGGGTCACAACCCCCCCAAAGAGTGTGTGGTTATGCCCATGTCACCATCTATGCCTCCCTTACTTGCTGGGAGTCAGTGTGGTGCCTCAGCTGAAACTGAGGGCGGACCATTTGGCCTTCAAGTTTCTACAAAGCTGAGATATCACAATTTGTCTGTTCAGACAGGGTTGTGAAAATCAAATATATTAATAATCAGTGAGGCATGAGGTCAGATATATTAATAATCAGTGAGGCATGAGGTCAGGTTCTGTGAAAGACTGTCTTTGCAGTGGAATGGGCTTATCCTCACTGAGAGCAACTCACGTACCTGGACTATACAATGGCAGGACTGGTCTGTCTGCACCCAAAAGTGGTCAGCATGCCTTTCCTGCTCTACTACTGATTCTGCCCATGTTGCACAGAATTCATCAACTAAGCCAAAGAGTCCTGTTCCTGGCACCAAGATGATCACCATGGCCTTGTTTTCACTGTCCCTTTTGTTAGTGATCAGACACTCTAGAGTATAGAGCCTTCCTCGTTAAGCTTGTCTGCTATTCCAAATATATGAAGAGATTTGGCACATGCAATCAGGTCATCTGTGCCGGTGGGATTGGACAGAGGACTGTGACCTAGCAGTCCAAGAAACTCTCATACGATGCACGAGTCCCTAGTACACGGACCTTGTATGCCCTTACGTGGAATCTGTTCTGTGAATAATCAGCTGGATCTAGTGCACTGGCTAGTTCCCAAACTGCTAAAATTTCTCCATGAACTGCTAGGACGCAGCAAGTCTCCATCTACACTAAAGTTGTAACTAGCAATGGGATCTCATTGTTCGCATGTGGGTCAAAAGTGAAAGCAACGAAATGGAAATCAAGGATGGCATCTCTCCGGGGTCTCATACACTTATTACGATCTTTATGAAAGGTGTAAATCGCCTCCATCCGATTCTCGTAAGAATCTGGGAGCATTGGGTGTTTCAGTTTTTGCAGTGCTGTGGTATGCATTTACATGTTCATTGCCTTAATCAACAGTGGCCATATGATCCTTTGACCAGTTGCACATCTGTCATGCTAGAAAGACATGGTGGGGGGGGGCATTTTCATCATTGTCATGGCCTATAATCCCATTACATGCCACTCTATAAGGAGACTCCTCCTCATGGGCATTAGTTTGAGGCATCCAGTCTGTGCTCTTTCAAGGTGCACTTTCTCCAGGTTCTACAAGGTTAATGTCATCCTTTGCAGTGGTGTGACTGCAGTGGTCTTATTTGAACAGTTTTCCAGTTATATATGTTCCTTGTGACAATTTGCCACGTTATCCAGGTGATCCAGGTGTTGTTCCTGCCTAAGTAGGAAGAAACTGACTATCTTGGCAACATAACCACAATGAGTCTCATTTATCAATTTTAGTAAAGCTGTGTAGTAAAGCTGTACAAAACAATTTAAAGCTAAATTGTTTTGTATGTCAAACTGAACTACACATGTCCACTAGACTTACAAAAATTTTGGTTTATTTGTATTGATATGTATATATTGACTAATGCCAAACACTTATAAAATACCAAACCAGTTTCTGGCGGAGCTGGGTTACATTTAGTGATGCTCACAAAAGTCCACAGAAGGTAAATCTTGCAAAGCTGGAAACAACTAAATGACAACTAAATGGTGAAAGAGCACCTCCTTAACACAGTATGCGGTACATCTTCCACTAATACAGCTCGGCCATTGCAGTCATTGGCTACCATAGGTACACACTAACTTTAATATTACCACATGTCTGTGAAAAGTCTTTTATGAATGCTTGATGACTACATTTGTTTGTACCCACTTAATAAATAAGGCCCAATGTCTTTTCTTTCCTTAAAAAGTAGTTATATCTTAAAAATGACAAGTTATACTGATTTTAACTTAATTGATTGAAATATGTATTGACTGCTATAACAACTACCCTTAGAAGACTTCCAATTTCCATCTTTTGTGTAATTGGGCTTCAGTACAGGAAAATTTTGAAAATGTATTAACAGCGATCATTTCCCATATACAGATGTTATAGATTGAGATTAGGTTGAAAACAGCTGCAGTACTGCTGTAAGTTTTTGTGACTTAGTCACAGATTCAGCGAACGCTGTAATTGCAGCAGATCAGCATTTGTTTTCAAGAAATGTACCAGTCAGACCCATTTTGATAATTTCAAGTGCATTATTAAAACATGATGGTAACAGATCTAAAGAAAGTTCTATGCATGCACAGTTTGGTGATTTTGCTGCATAGACACTTCCATGAACTTGTTCAAGTGTGTTTGAACAGCAAAGCAAACTACATAATTTCTGGACTAAAACATGAATGAACATGCTGTGAACCTGTTCTTAGATCTCAATATGCACACCAATGTTTGACAGAAAATTTAAATAAATTGTTTGCAGTACATACTTATGCCATGCCATGTAGGTATATTAGGACAGCAGAGCATCATAACAAAATCGCATTCAACAGGTCCTAGTAGAAAAATGTATTTATTATCAAAATAACTTCATTATTGATCCGTTATGTAATAGAAATGTTATTCTGTAATTTAACTTATTTATGGCCATTTCCATCTCAAGAGCATATAAAGATGGCTCTGTATGTACTTATGAGATTTGAATAAATCATTATTTTCATTGTGGGCCAAAAATGAAAGGTCCCCTGCCTAAAAGTTCAAAGGTTTTGTAGCTATGCAATGACAGTTAATTTTTAGTCACTATGGCAACTGTATTCTACAAAGAGCATCTCACCGTTCAACGTCCCATTATCCCATCAGCCGAATATGTGTGTGTGTGTGTGTGTGTGTTTGCTGTCATTTTCCACTGTTCAGATGTCACATTGAAAGCCTGTCATTGTAAGCGACCTGCAGCTTTGAGATGGCTTTGTGATAGTAACCGTCTGTGAAATTTTTTGAAGACAACAGAAAGAAAACATTTTGTTTATTAATGGCTTCAGGAGGAGGGCGATGTGCAAAAAAAAAAGTCCTATATTCACAGGACAGTATTAATAGATGCTAATCATTAGGGGAATTTGCATTCCAAAATGGGTGAATTATCATGAATTCTCATCTTCTAATTATTATTGTCTATGGAAATGCTTGCAGGACGAGTTGCTTCATTTAAGATGCCCTTGGATGTTGTCGGTTTTATGGAGTTATCTCCATCCACAGTCAGGATTCTTGACCACATGTTGTTTATTTAATCTGTTTATGTTTTGACAAATCTGATTAATTTAAAAATATTATTTTTTAAAACTTAGCTGTCTTCAGTTGACATCAGCATGGTCACTTGTCAAAATATTTGCAATGATATATGACTTGTTTATATTGAATATAGTCATTTTGACATATTGATTTTTCTGTTTTAACTTAAAGGTAAAGATCTTGGTCATTTCATATGTCTTGAGCATCAGATTATACTGTATCTGAAGACGTTTATCCACATAAAAATTAACTACCACATAAAACTGAAAGTGTACGTGTACACTTTAAAATTTGTTTTATTTTAAAGTTGGTGCCTTAAAAATGTCAGCTAGATTAAAAACAGCGCAAAAAATAAATCTTATTCATAAAATTACTAATAAGGAGGAAATATAGTTGTTCAAATGTAATGAACTAATTTGCATATTAGCACAAAATTACAGCTATTAGATTTTAATCTGGCCAACTGGAAACACATTTGACTACATGTGGTTGAAATCTTATCAGGATACAAGCCAGATACAAGATGCATGAAATGGCCAGGTGTAATTATAAAATGAAAATAAATAAATAAATAAAATAAAAATATCAGTTCAAAATAAACAAGAGTAGTACACAAAGTTTCCAGAGAAATGGGAATTTTTTTTGATAAACGTCCATCAGCTGTACAAGCAAAGTGCTTCTAAGGAGGAGGAGGCTGCAGGATATATTTGAAATGGTTGATGATGTAATAGATATAACAAT
Source organism: Noturus placidus (assembly GCA_022414735.1). Taxonomy (NCBI): domain Eukaryota; kingdom Metazoa; phylum Chordata; class Actinopteri; order Siluriformes; family Ictaluridae; genus Noturus; species Noturus placidus. Next base: position 203,372 of record JAFFST010054284.1, read on the forward strand.
AGATGTAACATTAATATAGATGTAATAAACCATGACATTCACCATGACATTCGAAAGTGGAGATTAACGCTTTCTCCAAAATGATAAGCCAATTTCTTCTTGGTTCCTCCAATGTAAAGCTGATTGCAGCTCTTACAGGTGAGACAGTAAACAGCTCCTGTGATGAGGCATGACTAAAACTCATCCAGTAGGGCCTGAGACTTTAGTGGTTATATTATTTATTTTACAAGTTTATTTGAAAACACCATATGAAGCCCCATCCAATCAGCTATCCATTTTCCTTACCGCTTATAATACACAGGGTTGCAGGGAGCCTGGAGCTGATCCAAGTGAACCTGGGGCATAATGCGGTGGATAACCGGGAAGGGGTGCCAACCAATTTCAGGGCACAATCACACATATACTCACACACTACGGACAATCTGGAAATGCCAATCAGTCTACAAATCAGGTCTTTGGACTGGGGGAGCACGGGAAGACCAAACACCTGTTTTTGCAATAATGATACTATTGTCCATGGTATCATGTATAACTTTTTTAACAACTCAATGGTTTAAAAAATAATGACACATTTTCTTGCTTTTCTTCATTTTCACTGCATTTCAGTCTCAGTAGCTGTGAATAAGGAATGGAATTTTTGCAGTGCTTGGGATCGGAAGAGTTGTAGTGTAAATACAAGTAAAGATTTGTACAGTTATATTAGATGGCAGCTTTCAAAAGGTGTTTTCTGAGATCACTGTAATGTGTAAAAAGGCCAGGGTGTTTGATGGTTTGCAAAATGTGGTTATAGAAGAAATGAACATCTACAGCTCTTTGAGTAAGCAGGTAGCCATATTTAAAATGTTTACTTAAGGAAGAGTGTAGTGTGCATGTCCAATGAAGAATATTATCCTAACAAATTAAACTAAGAGTTTTGTATAAGATGTTCCCACTCTTCTAGTGCCAGGAGCTGATTAGACAGAGTGGGTTGAGGTCATTGCTGCCTTTTATTTATTTATTCATTTTTTTCTTTTTTTCTTTCAAATATTGACATTAGGTCTGCAAATGAAAGTGGGTTATTGCATGCTGCAATGAATACCGTATTTGATGTTTGGATTTTATAAATAAAATGGTAAATGGCACACCTATATAGCGCTTTACACTGTGTCTCATTCACCCACACACACTAATGGTAGTAAAGTTGCCATGCAAGGTGTTAGCTTGCCATCGGGAGCAATTTGGGGTTCAGTGCCTCGCCCAAGGACACTTCGGAATGTGGCGTCACCCAGGCCAGGATTCGAACCGCCAACCCTACAATTAGTGGATTCGGGACAAGCCGCGCTACCGACTGAGCCACAGGGTTTATGCATATGATGGTTTTTTTCCCCATATTTCAACAAAATGTATTAAGAGATGATGCAATGCATTTAATCTAGGCTTGCAAAATAATCAGTACAAACTGAAAACACACCAGACTGGCTTTCGGAAAATGTGTATTCTACTGAAATTTATTCTGAAAATTTCTCAAATAATTTTCTGTATGGGAAAGCTATCGAGGCATTGTTTTTTTTTCATATCTTCTCTTGAAGTGTTCCATGTTGGGCTCAAATTTCTTAGGTTCTGTCCTGCAGCTTCTTTGCTCTGTTTCCATGACTTTGCGCCATGAATGATAGATTCTTTTAACAGATTGCACCACAGATGACTGATTGCACTCAGAGTGACAGTGAGCCACTTACAAACATGGCTCCCTTTTTCTCAAAACAGCAATGCTGCAGGGAGGGTGTACAGAAGAAGATAGTTGATAACAAATGGAATAGTGTGGCTGTCATTTTTGTGAGAAATTATTCCCACCATTTTTTAGGCTCTTGGGGCATTTAGTTAAGCAAGCCAGTATCCTCAACAGTATTATTGCTGTTTAAAGGATACTGATATAAAATCTGTACATGGATGTTTTGTTCCCATGTTTGTTGACTATAATATTGAAAATGCTTTTTACATGCATGACCTGCATGTATGGGAGTGAGAGAAGCATTCTGAAATTTGGATGAGTGACCATTATTTGTAATTCTGTTTGAGGAATGAGCAATACAGACTAATGATACAGCATATTTGATCTACAGCAGTTATCCAATTATCAAGTGTGATCAAATGAGGAGCAAACAGGAGTTTGGATCTAGTGAGTAATACAAGGTATGACCGATGTGTCTGATACACATGGAATCACTGAATTACATCACTGTAGAGTACTCAAACATAAATTTATTTTGGGCGGCTGTGGCTCAGTCGGTAGAGCGGGTTGTCCACTAATTGTGGGGTTGGTGGATCGAATCCCGGCCCGGGTGATCCCATACCGAAGTGTCCTTGGGCAAGACACTGAACCCTAAGTTGCCCCCGATGGCAAGCTAGCACCTTGCATGCAGCTCTGCTACCATTGGTGTGTGAGTGTGTCTCATTTGTAAGTCGCTTTGGATAAAAGCGTCTGCTAAATGAATAAATGTAAATTAATAAAGCAGGTGTTTTTGTTGAGGGCTAATGAATGGCTCAAACAAAAAAAGAAATCTGCTTCATATAGCTTGTTCCTGAAAAAAGCTTGTATGCTTGTGTACATCAATCTCTGTGGTTGTATTGCTGCAAATACAATATTTAACCAAATTAATGCTCACCATTGTATGGAGAAAAGTTAAGCTGAAATGATTAAAATCAAAAAGAAAATGTTTACTATTGTCATACAAGTGCTCAGCTTCATGTTATTGTGATCGTAAAACTGTTCCCACATGTAACAAACTGAACTAGAGTTCAATTTGAGTAGGCTGTATGAGTGTATCTGATAAAACGGAGTGTATATGATAAAACAGACCAAACAAAAGAAAACATTAAATGGGTTCACGACAAAAAATGAAGGTGTGTGTGTGTGTGTGTGTGTGTGTGCACTTACCTGTGCACACACACACACACACACACACACACACCTATTGCTCTGGTAATACATCATTCCCATCAAAAGGGTTTCATCATTCAGTGTGGATATGACATCACTTTCTTGAGCACTTTTCTGGCCCAAGGGTGACAGAGTGAAATATGCTCTTCCCTTTGGACTGTCACTGCCTTCATGAAATATAAGTCCATATGGACTGACAATGTGCCAGGATCTTACTGTGTCCTCCATACTCAGTATGGCAAAGCTAGCAAGGCACGCTTGAAGTTCTGTTTTACAATGTATGCACGCCAGTATTTCCTGGGTACTGCAGAAACCCTAAAGTTTGTATTTTAAGTCAATAAACAACAAATAAAAGCCTTCCCTATATACATAAACCCTCAGAAACATCAGCGAATTGATTATTTGTCATCTCATTTGTCATCAGTATTCAAGGCACATTGCCTCTTCACAGGATTATCCACAATCACACTGACTTCTGACAGGAACATAATAGATAAAGGCACATAACGCCAGAACTAGAGGCCATGAGATCTTACGTAAGCAATCATATCTCCACAGACTGCACTTACAGCCCATAAAGGTACTTCAGTCTTGCTATAAACACTTATTGTCTCTTAAGACAAATGCACTTTTGATTTTGTGCTCCACCGGCTGACTTGACTGCAGACATGCTAACATGCAACCTCAAAGACAAATATGTCTGACTTCGACCATACAAAGGGCAAAGGGTCTGAACTAATTTCTGCCATAGTCCCTGGTATCTTAAATGACCTCTGCTTTCTGCATACCCTCATATATATAGATGTACACATACATACATACATACATACATACATACATATATATATATATATATATATATATATATATATATATATATATATATATATATAAATTATTATTATTCAACTATTTATTCACTTAATATTAAGTCGGTAATTATGTATTGCTCAGAACATTGAAACAAAGTATTCAAGCACCTCAAACCAGTGCGGTAAAGAAAAGAACCATTTCTTTCAGACTTGATGTGTCCTTCTTAAGCTACTAGGTTTTACCTGTATTTCAATATTTTCATACATTTTCACAGATAACTTGAAAGTGTCAGGTTAAATCACAAGGGCTGGTTGGTATAACAGAAAGAGGATATTTTCATCAGAATACACCTATGGGATATCATGGCACTTTGTCACAGCGAAGCAGGCACACATATTCAGACATGCCATTGACACCTAAGGGCAATTTAGCTTAGCCAATCCACCAACCACCATGATTTTAGTAGGTGGGAGGAAAATGGACACCAAAGGGGAAACCCACGCGTGTATGGAGGGAACATGCATAGAAACTCCAAACAGACAGCAGCAAGAATGAATTGGGACCCTGCTCCATCATGCTGGGTTCCATGGGAATTTTAATGATTTATTTTCTTTTGATCTATGGACAGTTATAGCAGCATGCTAATTAGGAGAATAACAAACTGAAGTTATGTTCCCTGTTATGTACAAAGAGATATGCCAATTGGCTACATATCTTAAGTTTGAAAGTAGCAGATCAGGTGTTATATTGTTTATAAACATGAAATCATGAAATCAGTTTCATTTCCCAGTCTCAACTCCAGTGAGAGATACACATAATTATGCCTTCTGATGTGTGTTCGCTGGCCATTTTAGCACTACGTTTGCCCACTAACAAATAAATGATCAGTCTATCATTTTAATGGTAGGTTTATTTGAACAGTGAGAGACAGAATAACAACAAAAAAAAATCCAGAAAAAAACATGTCATACACATGTTATAAGTTGATTTGCATTTTTATGAGGGAAATAAGTATTTGACCCCCTCTCAATCAGAAAGATTTCTGGCTCCCAG
>JAFFST010054284.1:212354-222429 GCA_022414735.1 Noturus placidus
GAGAGAGAGAGAGAGAGAGAGAGAGATAGTGCATCCCACTTTGAGCCAGTGTGTATATTTCAATTGAATGTTAGATATGTTTTTCTTTTTTGTAGAGGCTTATGCCTTTAGCACATTCCAAATAATAATGGATGATGTATAGATTAAAATCTCTTTTATGAGGAGTTGGTTTGAAAAAGTTGTAGAAATTTTGCCACTGCCAGTTATTTTGCATTCTATTATTTATTAATTGTAGTGATTAAATCATTAGTCATAGTTTGTGCACAACAGATGTTCCTCAAAATGTCGAAAAATGCTTCTGAGATTTGAAACGCTAAGCCAAGGAAGAACATGCAAAAATGACTGAGACAGTTTTTGAACATTATCTCATTGAACTATAGATGAGAATTTGTTACTGAGACTGTAACACTTTTAGAAACTTTTAGTTGTTTTTGGCTGTCATTAGAGTTTCACTTTCTACGTGTTGCTTTCAGTCACAGTTTCTCTCATACTCAGTGTAACAGTCATGGCAGTTGTCACACCAGAGGGCTTAATTTATTGCATTGCTTGTAATGGCATCAGAGAGAGAGTGTGTGAGAGAGATATGCAGAGTGCCATTGGCGTAACTTTCTGTGAAACAATCACAGTATGGCTTTGCGCTAAGTGGTTTTCACTACACTGAGAATTAAAGCAGTGAGTGCATATGCTTGCATGCCAGTGAATTAGCAGTGGTCGTGAAGGTAGAGAGAGCACAAGGTTGTTTTTGTAATTAGTTGCAGTCTGAGGGAGGTTTGTGTGAGAACTAAAACATTGTAGCATGTGGGTGTAGAAAGCCATCAAAATATATGTTGGTGTTCGAACCACAGTTACGTGATTTACATTTAAAAAGACAGTACATGACAAATGAAAACCTTTGTCTTGCAAAAATCAATAGGTTGATATACAGTCTGTACAGGTGTTTTTTGTGATTGTTGTGGCAAAAAATGCTTGATTTTGCTACGGCTTTTTTCAAAATTTGCGTAAAACTACTTGAATTGGCAAAATTGCAATTGCAAAAAATTGATTTGCATGTGGTCATCGCAGTGATGCTTGTTGGTAAATGAGACCTTTTAGCTGTTGCTCGATGCACATGAACTGAAGAGTGCTTTAACTGAATGCATGTGGTGGATGTTACATGACACGTCTTGGCCCAAATCTGTGCAAATTCTGCTGTAATTGCACACTCCTCCGAATATTGTGGTGTTTGCTTGATTTTGCCTTACTTTGCAAAATCGCTAAATCCTGGAGGGACTGAATATAGGTTTAATTTCTTTTCTGTGGTTGCCGAACCTACTTGTACACTAACAAAAAGTAAAAATAAATAACTAAACTAACCGAATAGGTTAGATTTATACCATTTTACAGTTTTTATCTCCAGTCTGTCTACTGAGATTTTTTTCGTACTGGATTTGTATGATGTCTTATTCACTTTGTGCTATGTCTTGTTTCTCAAACAGTAAATATTTAGAATGACATGATATCCAAATACTGAATCACAATATTACTGAAAGTGTCCCCCCTCTGCTATATTGGCTACATAACTTGGTTAGATAACACTGTTATACTAATGCAATGCTACCAGCATTATCCATCCTGAACTAAGTTCTTTGTAATTTGGTGTATCGATGCTCCATCACATTGGGTTATGAACTTATTTGTCTTACGTGTCTGTTGCAAATTCTTTTTTACTTTTGCAATAAGGAATTATTGAAAAATAGTCCTCATCAAAGAATTGCAAAAATGCATACTATTATGTGAATCTGTAACAGTATAACAGAAAATAATAAATAATACTGCCCAGACCTCAACAGTTTGCAAATATATTACCAGGATTACCTGAATGTGATTCACAATGTAGAGCATTCCTGAAAATGTTCTTTTACAATATTTTGTCAAGGATCTTATTCTCACTGAAAGCAATTTTAGTGTTGGAATATAATGTTGGGGACACAAATTATTTCTAATTTCAGGGATATAAAATAGAAATATCATAATATAATATGAGCACTGCCCAAACACCCAATGTGGGTGTATGAGTGCAGAGAAGTTTGTTTGTAAGACATGTCATGTTGTTGTATGATAGTTTTGATATTGTTGCAAAAATATATTTTTGGTGTTGCTATTACCATCACATCTTACCATTGGTGTGTCTATGTGTAGGACTGTAAGTACTCAGAATGTCAGAGAAGGGATCTACTTCCGATGTGAAGAATGCCATGGAGGGAGACAGCAAAAGAACAAGAGATCAGGTAGGACAAGATATCAATGCAGTGCTGTCCAATGCAACATTACATGCTTTTAATGACATTCAATGTAATATAATGCATCATACACAGAATCAGTCAAAAGTTTGGACACATCTATTTTAATGTTTGTTTTTCATGATCTTAAAGGCATTATGATCAGAAGGCTTGTGCTTGAGATTTCATATTGAGACAAATACAAATTGTGACATTGATGTCTATATATGGATTCAATTCTAATACAAGTATTTAAAATTATTACTGATTTTAAAACACCACCTAAAATGTACATTTCATTTAAGACTTTACAGTACAATGTAACGTATGTGAGTTCTAATACTAGTATGTGAGGAACTAGTTTATTTAATGCTCTTACAAATAGCAAATAGCACAAATACAAAATTGTCCTCTATAAAAAGGTCCCCGCTACATTGTAGTAGTGACTGTACTTCTTCAGTCAGCATAGCCAGCTCCCTTGGATACTGTGTTTGGTGGTAGCTGACAGTAAATGTGTAAATGACTACCTGTTTTCAGATATGATGCTGAGATGCTGCAGCACTTTCAGTGAATTGTTCCACTGGAAGTGTGGTCACACTCTGAGTACTTACTGTACTTCATTAATTGCTTTGGTTTCTCACTGCAGCACCAACGTGACCCATGCTGTTTCCTGCATAACTCTAGCTACCGGCTTTTGCTGCTGTGAGAGTAGTGTGTCAGCAGACAAGGGCACCGAAAGGTACCTGGCTGCCTTAAATATCTAGATCATTTCTGACAGAAAGAAATGATAATCTTGTACATCCAGTGCTGCCTGCAGGTTTTCTGTACTGTTTGCTTCTCCAGTTATAGGCATCTCATTAAAGGCTAGGAGCAGCTGTACCACTGCGTTAGAGATATGACCCATAGATACAAAACCAGAAACAATTGTCTCTCTCTTTCTCTCATATTTGATCTGTAGGCAGCACAGATTCATGTGCAGAGCTTCATCCGCCTCTACCACTAATGAGGACATCAGTGTCTCTACTGAAGCAATCTCACCCCTAGTCCTTGCATCTGCTACTGCTGCCAGTATGTGCTCCTAAATGCACATTAGAGCTCTTGAATGAAATTGGTAAATTGTGGAATAGCCCAGTTTCTCCCTGTGCCGGATGAATAATCGAAGGATCGATTTGATCAGCTATGGGTGGAGGCTTCCGCTTTAGTTTTACTAAGGCAGCCTTAATTCCAACCTGCAGCATATTTGCTGCTGATGCTCAGCCACACTTCTGCATGACATTCTGATTGTTAGAATGCTTTGATGGCAGGCTATCAGGATTCTTTGCCGGAGTGTGCTTGTTACTCAAAATCAGAGAATCAGAAACAACCACTAAGAGGGGCAGAGCAGATAAGGCTTCTGTTCCAGTGCAGCGAAAGTGCTGCAAAAACTTTTGTTCTTGCTGCAAAACATAGTGAAAGAGCTTAATTTTTTCCTCTTTGTAGGCTCAACAGTCATTCCTGTTCATTCCATTCCCTACTCCAACAACTCGGCATCGAAGGAAGATAATTAGTCAGCAGTATAACCAGAGTGTGAGGCAGGCTTCTAGCATTGTTGCTATTAGCATTATGCTGCGGTTGGGACAAATCTCTGTAAATGCTTAAAGATGCCCAAAAAATATAATAATTGTGCATGGCTTATGTCCAGCATCTTTATCAGCAATAAAATATGATGTAGCAGGGACCTTTTATAGACTGTCCATGTGGGTTTAAGGTCACAAGATGACAACTTTGCTATTTGTACTGAGTAAGGAAGGGAAAATATGAGAAGACTATTAGTTCCAAAGGAAACCACCATATGCACTTTACTTTTTAGGATCATGACTCAAAGATGTCTGATGAACACCGAGACACAGATGACTCATCTGAGAAAACATCCAGCAGGATGTCCAAATCCCCACAGAAATCTTCCAAAAAACAAAAGACAGTGCCTGTGAAAGTCATGCTGTTGGATGGATCAGAATATGAAACTGGAGTGGAGGTATGACAGTTGCCGTCTTATGTGCCTTAGTGTGTTTCTGACTTGAAAACACTACATTAAAGATAAATTGAAAGAATCAAAAAGTTTTTTTCACACATATACACAAACAGGTGCAGCTCAAAAAATTTGAATATTGTGGAAAAGTGAAAAATTTTGCAGTAATTTAATTCAAAAAGTAGAACATTCATATATTCTAGATTCATTACATATAAAATGAAATATTTCAAGCCTTTTTTTTTTTTGTTTTAATCTTGATGATTACGGCTTACAGCTCATGGAAATCACAAATCCAGTAACACAAAAGAATAAAGAATTTATAATACATAAATGTTGACCCGAGAAGAGATCTAATCAGAAAATTAACTCAAAAACACCTGCAAAACTTTCCTGAGTCTTTAATCTCTCAGTCTGGTTCAGTACACACAACCACAATCAATTTTCAGATGAAAGTATATAAATTTTATAAAATTTATATAAACAATAAATTTTGCATTTCATTTGGAAATCAAGGTCCCAGAGACTGGAGGAAGAGTGGAGAGGCACAGAATTCAAGTTGCTTGAAGTCCAGTGTGAAGTTTCCACAGTCAGTGATGATTTGGGGTGCCAGGTCATCTGCTGGTGTTGGTCCACTGTGTTTTCTCAAGTCGAGAGTCAATGCAGCATCTACCAGGAGATTTTAGAGCTCTTCATGATTCCATCTGCTGACAAGCTTTATGGAGATGTTGATTTCCTTTTCCAGCAGGATTTGGCACCTGCCCACAGTGACAAAACTACTAGTAACTGGTATGCTGACCATAGTATTACTGTGCTTTTTTGACCAGCCAATTCACCTGACCCGAACCCCGCAGAGTATCTATGAGAGACACCAGATCCAACAATACAGAAGAGCTGATGGCCGCTATCAGAGCAACCTGGGCTTCCATAACACCTCAGCAGTACCACAGGCTGATTGCCTCCATGCCATGCTGCATTTATGAAGTAATTCGTGCAAAAGGATTAAAGCCCCAAAATCAACCCAAATGGACATTCTGAATGACCCCTTGCCTTAACCACCGTAGATTTTTTTTTTCAATTCCAGATTTATAATATAGGACTACTGTAACATCTGAACATTTTATGGTGTCAGTAACATAAGGGAAGTGACCAAAAACCAAAGGTATATTACTGGCACTAACGTCCCAGTTTAGTGTTTAGTGTCAGGTTGTTATAGGATAATCAAGCACATTCACTGCGCATCTAATGTGCAAGGTCAGTGTAGAAAAAAGAATAAAATAACATGTACTCTGTTAAATTAAAAGCGGCTTGTCAATATTTCCAATATTAATTTGTAAAATATATTAATGAAACTAGAAAGGAGACTGTAAGCTTCTCTCATGACCCAATTTGTAGACCTTCATCAGTGGATAGTTACTAACCTTGTGTGTACCGTTAGTTGGATATGCTCTACCAAGTGGTGACAGATGACTATGTATGTCATGCTCTCTGCTCTAGTGAATCATCTGGGGGAGGGATGGACTTTTATTGTTGATAAATTTATGGCTATCCCTACCCTCTCTGATCTCCAGGAAGCACATTCACGGGCTATAGATTTGAGCAGCATAAGGCTGTCTTGCCGTGGGGCTTTCCCCTGCATAATGTACTGTATTATGTTGGCCTATAACCAATCCTTGAATATGTGGGACTGTATTCAGAGCACTTATTCAGTGTTATGGCTGCTGAACCATCTAATTAGATAGACACAGAGACCATTCAAAGGTTAAAGGGCACCTTTTCTCTAACTGAAAATGGAGTGATAGATAGCAATTGTATTGCACTACTCTTAGAAAGGAAAATTAAAATTATAGAGGTAGCAAATTAGTACCCTGTGTGCAGCCAGGTGTCAAAATAATGCTACTGTACTTAAAATGAACAAAGAAGTAGGGGACTGTGTGTGTGTGTGTGTGTGTGTGGGTGTGTGTGTGTGTGTGTGTGTAATGATATGCGCAAGGTGTAACAGTATCTCTAGTGAGTTCACTGACAGGAATAACTGAAGCAACAGTTTGTTCATATTCTTATTATTTCTATTAGAATATGCTGAATGCGTGTACAGTACTTGACGCGACAAATTATTTTCCTGGGTAACACGATCCCCCACTGGTAATTGACTCCTCATTCCAATTTGATTCCTGGGCTCACGTGTGATTAATACTTATGAACTCTCATATGCTGCAACCAAAGAAGCATGTAAGTTTCTTATTTCTACACACTTGCATATGAAGTAGATATAAGACACACTAAATGATTAAGGCTAGGGTTAATGATAAGGGTTAAATCTATAAAATTGTCAGATTGCTAGCATTTATGCCTTAAGGCATGAAGAAAAAAATCACATGATGTGGACAAAACTATTAATGTACAGAGAACATTATATACATTTTATCTGAATTTCCTCCACATTTGTACTCTAGAGTGATATCCATGCTGTCTGATTAGCAGACACACGTGATTCAAGAATCACCCTTGGCAACAAGTGCGCTCAAATCTCTTGTGTACAATCTGCAGTGAGGACAAAAAATTTCATCGATATGTTTGGGTGGCTTCTAGCAATTGGGGGTGTTAGGATTGACTGCTCTGATATGATTCTCATAGCTAGTAATATTGAATTTGTCCTAAAAGTCTACTTTAAATTGTTTGTGTGATCTCCTTTGCTAACTAATACATGACTGTTGAAGTTTTTTGTACACAAGAAGCTCTAGTCACCACTCGCCAACCTCTCTGTAAAAACATTGAGTCATGGCACTCTTAGAGGTAGGGAGGAGGCACACACACCCAAAAGGGAGAAAAGCCCTCCTCTTCACTTCTGTTTCCATGGAAACAGCTGCTTCTTCTCCCTGTTGCTGTGGGAACTGTGTTCCCTGCTTGGTGTCTTTGTAGAGTGACACTTTGAAAGGCGGCATCTTAAGTATTTTGCTTCTGCCACCCTTGATACCATTATAGTGCATAGATATATCTTTAATGCTTGAAATATTTTTGGGACATATGTATGTGTTTAAGTTAGGTGTGCTGTTAACTGTCCAGCACCAAAAAGTTGGCCCAGTTCAATCCCATTACAATAAATAGAGCTTGTGAGGACACTTTAAAATTCACAAGTATTCACAGCGCTTCACTTTTCCCACATTTTGTTATGTTACAGTCTTATTCCAAAAGATTAAATTCATTATTTCCCTCAAAATTCTTCAAACAATTCCCATAATGACCACATGAAAGCAGTTTGTTTGAAATCTTTGCAAATTTATTAAAAATAAAAAACAAAAAAAGCACATGTACATAAGTATTCACAGCCTTTGCCATGACTCTCAAAATTTAGCTCAGGTGCATCCTGTTTCCACTGATCATCCTTGAGATGTTTCTACAACTTAATTGGAGTCCACCTGTGGTAAATTCAGTTCATTAGATATGATTTGGAAAGGCACACAGCTGTCTATATAAGGTCCCACAGTTAACAATGCATGTCAGAGCTCAAACCAAGCATTGAAGTCCAAGGAATTGTCTGTAGACCTCTGAGACAGGATTGTATCAAGGCACAGATCTGAGGAAGGTTACAGGAACATTTCTGCAGCATAGAAGGTCCCAGTGAGCACAGTGGCCTCCATCATCCATAAATGGAAGAAGTCTGGAACCAGCAGGACTCTTCCTAGAGCTGGCCACCCGGCCAAACTGAGGGGAAGTGACCAGTCGGGGAAGTGACCAAAAACCCGATGGTCACTCTGATGGTCGCACCATGTCTGCAGCACGCCACCAATCAGGCCTGAATGGTAGAGTGGCCAGATGGAAGCCACTCCTCAGTAAAAGGCACCTGACAGCCCACCTGGAAGTTGCCAAAAGGCACCTGAAGGACACTCATACCAAAGATTGAACAAAGATTCAAGTCAAGCGTCATATCTGGAGGAAATCAGGCACCACTCATCACCTGGCCAATAGCATCCCTACAGTGAAGCATGGTGGTGGACGCATCATGCTGTAGGGATGTTTTTCAGTGGCAGGGACTGGGAGACTAGTCAGGATTGAGGATTGATGAATGCAGCAATGAACAGAGTGATCCTTGATGAAAACCTGCTCCAGAGCGCTCTGGACCTCAGACTGGGGTGAAGGTTCATTTTCCAACAGGACAACGACCCTAAGCACACAGCCAAGATAACAAAGGAGTGGCTACAGGACAACTCTGTGAATGTCCTTGAGTGGCCCAGCCAGAGCCCAGACTTGAACCCGATTGAACATCTCTGGAGAGATTTGAAAATGACTGTGCACCGACGCTCCCCATCCAACCTGATGGAGCTTGATAAGTCCTGCAAAGAAGAATGGGAGTAACTGCCCAAAAATAGATGTGCCAAGCTTGTAGCATCATTCTCAAAAAGACTTGAGGCTGTAATTGGTGCCAAAGGTGCTTCAACAAAGTATTGAGCAAAGGCTGTGAATACTTATTTAAATGTGCATTTTTATTTTTTTATTTTTAATAAATTTGCAAAGATTTCAAACAAACTTCTTTCAGATTGTTATTATGGGGTATTGTTCGTAGCATTTAGAGGGAAATAATGAATTTAATCAATTTTGGAATAAGGCTGTAACATAACAAAATGTGGAAAATATGAACTGTGAATACTTTCAGAATGCACTGTACACTGAAAATGCCACAGTCTTCTCTGTAGTGATTGATATTTGTGTTTTTTTAGAAATAGTATTTGGTGCTGGTATTGAAATAGAAAAAGGACAGGACAATATATGTACGATGTATGTAACAAAATGATGCATATATTTACTGTAATTGATATGATTTTTGTTTGTGTGTCTTTTGCATGTTTGCCTGTGTAGAAATCCTGTAAAGGTCAAGTTTTGCTGGATATGGTGTGTGAGCATCTGAACCTACTGGAGAAGGACTACTTTGGCCTGACCTTCTGTGATACTGACAGTCAAAAGGTTGGACGTCATACACAATACCACAGGGCTGAACACACCATAAGAAAAAAAAATTGTGACTGATATTTAAATATTTATATATATTTATATATAAACTTAGGACTCAAAGCAAAGTACTATAAATGGCTTTTTCCTCTTAATTTACTGTCTGTCTATGTCACTGTTTTAGTGTATATACCCAATTTCTGCTTATGTTTTAATCTTCTGCTTTAGAATCACTTAATGATTATTATTAATAATAATCATATGATATCTATTATTTCTGATAATTGTGTACTTTTGAACATTATATGGATTTGATTTTTTTTTGCATTTTAATAGTTTAAATGTTACCATATGTTTCTAATCTACACAGCTTTTTCTATATTTTCACCAGACCTTATTTAGTATTAATGACTATTTTTATACTTTAGCATGCATCCACCATCAACATTCCCTCATAAAGAATTCCTCATTCAAACACAACTCCATATAAATACAGTGGTGTGAAAAAGTGTTTGCCCCTTCCTCATTTCCTGTTCCTTTGCATGTTTGTCACACTTAAGTGTTTCGGAACATCAAACCAATTTAAACAATAGTCAAGGACAACACAAGTAAACACAAAATGCAATTTGTAAATGAAGGTGTTTATTATTAAAGGTGAAAAAAAATCCAAACCATCATGGCCCTGTGTGAAAAAGTGATTGCCCCCCTTACTATAACTGTGGTTGTCCACACCTGAGTTCAATTTCTCTAGCCTCACCCAGGCCTGATTATTGCCACACCTGGTCACAATCAAGGCATCACTTAAATGGGAGCTGCTTGACACAGTAAGGTCCACCAGAAGATCCTTAAAAGCTACACATCATGC
>JAFFST010054284.1:223448-240733 GCA_022414735.1 Noturus placidus
ACAAATTGCATTTTGTGTTTACTTGTGTTGTCCTTGACTATTGTTTAAATTGGTTTGATGTTCCGAAACACTTAAGTGTGACAAACATGCAAAGGAACAGGAAATGAGGAAGGGGGCAAACACTTTTTCACACCACTGTAAAAGTAAATAAAAAGCATAATGCTTATATATTGCCAACTGAGCATCCAGTGGCCTTGCATGTAGTGTGTGTGTGTGTGTGTGTGTGTGTGTGTGTGTGTGTGTGTGTGTGTGTGTGTGTGTGTGTTTGTGTCTTTGTGTGTGTGTGAGAGAGAGACTTAGGCTTTGTATGTGAGAATAATGGTGACCTACCTCTTTTCAGGGAACTCCAACCATAGTTTGCTATGTACAACTCTTAAACTTTTAGTTTCTGTTAAATGGTAATTCCCTAATGACGTTTCTTTAATATTTAGGCACAATTAACTTGCTGAGAAGTAAACATAATCCTGCTTCTGTTTTTAATAATGTACTGACAGTATTTGTGATTTGAACCAGGGGTCACAGGGGTCAAGAGATGGTTGCTGTAACCTACAAAATTCCACTAACCTTTGATAAAAAAGAATTAAAAATGATATGAAATTTGGAAAAATGTATTTATAATGTGGAGATGCTTTATAGAAATTGACAAAAAGAAACAGGCTTAGTTGTACCCTTGTTGCTAACTGGAAAAGCAATGGATGCTGCCTTAGACATACTGGCAGAGAATTCACAAAACTATATTTTAATATATAAACAATAACTTTAAAACAATATTAGAGAAACTGGACTGACAAATTCCTACAGGTTGATTATGCACAAGATGGAAATGGAGATGATGCATACCACAAGGAACATTCTGGTAAGAGAGAAAATAAGTAGAGCAAAAAACGCTTTCTAATTGTAAAGTGACCTTGAGTGTGTAGAAAGTCTTTATAAAAAATAAACATATTATTATTATTATTATTATTATTATTGTTGTTGTTGTTGTTAGTAAAGGGTGCTGAAATCTCAGCCACAATGGGGCAAAGTATGTACTAGATATAAACTAAAACAGTTCCACTAGATTGTTTTCAGCTGTAGCTGAAAAAAGCAGGTACAATCTTGAACAATGAAAATGACAAAGCCATGATTATCAAGCAGCCAGTTAAACTTTAACTTACCGGTTTGGGACCTTATTGTGTTAACATAACAAATAAGGAGATTCCTTATAAAAACAAAATTCATGCTGTGGTAAAGGCTCTTATTCTATCAGAGAACTTGACTGTAAAAGAACGTAAAAACAACAATCCAGAAACAGAAAGTCCTATTATAAGCAGCTTAGCTTCAGTTGATAGACTACAAAACTGCTAATGTAATGATGATGAATTTCGAATCTCAAATAAATAGTAAACAACTTTGATACATGTATAGGGTATAGCAAACCCTAACCCACAGATTGTTTTGCATTGCCTTTAATGGAAAATGTTTTAGATGATTACACTCATGGAAGACATATAATTGTGCCAATGGGAGAAAAATGAATATTCGCATCCATCTTTTGGCCATATAAAAGAACTGTTTGGAGCACCCTAGCTGAAGAAACTTTATTCTTTGCAGATGGTAGTGATAATGCAATCTTTTTGTCTACACTATCATCTCACTATACGCAACAGCAAACAGCACATCCTGCCTACTGTTTCTGTAAAAGACAATAACTCTCATTTTGATGAGGCACCAAATTTGTAATAGTAAGGAGACTCCATCTGAAAACTAACAAAATGAATAACAAGGAGCTTATCCATGCTAGAAGCATTTGCCAGATACTGTCAAAGAAAAGCATCTGCATGACTTCTCTTTAACATTCACAGTGAAGGTGTATGGGAAGTAAATACTGCAGAGATCTAATTAACAAAACTATAATGACATTATCTGACATCTTCTGAAAAGGTGGAATGAAGAGCAATGTGATCTACTAAGGTGGGGCAAAGGCAAGAAATGTCCTCTGTGACGATGGGGCGAGGAGCATTGTCATCCTCTGTGCAGTCAGGAGGCTAAGTAACATCATCCCCTGTGAAGTGAGGAGTGATGACAATTTTCCAATGAGGCTATTCACATGAAATTTTCACCAGACTTTGGTATTAACTCAAGAAATTCACACATATAAAGAAATTTAAACATTAAAGTCCATAAATGAAGTTATGTGTAATGAAGGGAAATGACACAGGAAAAAAGTATTGAACATGCTAACTGAAATTTATTAAATACTTAGTGGAGAAGCCTTTGTTTGTAATCACAGCATCAAGATGCTTCTTGTATGAAGAAATTAATCGCCCGCAGTATTCGGATATGATTTTGACTGGTTCTTCTAAACATTTTGACTTTAAATTTTGTTCAACTGGATTCAAGTCAGGTGATTGACTGGGTCATTTTAACACCTTAATTTTTTTTCTCTTAAACCAATTGAGAGTTTTTTTTTGCTGTATGTTTTGGATTGTTGTCATGCTGGAAAGTCCACCCACGTCTCATCTTCATCCTGTTGGATGGCAGCAGATTATTCTCAAGAATCTCCCCTTAAAGGGCTCCATTCATCGTTCCTTCAGTTATAGGAAATCTGCCGGTACCATGCCTTGAAAAACAGCCCCACACCATGATGCTTCCACCTTCAAACCTCATTGTTGGTGTAGTGTTTCAAGGGTGATGTGCAGTGACATTTCTTCTCCAAACATGGTGTGTAGTATGTCAGACAAAAAGTTCAATTCTGCTCTCGTCTGACCAGACTACACTTTCCCAGTATTTCATAGGCTTGACCAAATGAGTTGTAGCCTTTTCTTTAGTAATTGAGTTATGTGGGTTAAGCGTGAGCAGTGGAGTGAATTGCCTATTGTTTTCTCTGTGACAATGGCACCTGCTGCCTCCAAGGAGCTCTTTCTGAGAGGTGCTTGGCTCTTGGGCTACTCTTCTGACTATTCTTCTGACTCCCTGGTCAGAAATCTTGTGAGGAGCTCCTCTGCCGGTTGATGATGGAGACATGTTTACATTTACATTTATTCATTTAGCAGACGCTTTTATCCAAAGCGACTTACAAATGAGACACACTCGCACACCAATGGTAGCAGAGCTGCCATGCAAGGTGCTCGCTTGTCATCGGGGGCAACTTAGGGTTCAGTGTCTTGCCCAAGGACACTTCGGCATGGGATCACCCGGGCCGGGATTCAAACCACCAACCCTACGATTAGTGGATTAGTGGACAACCCGCTCTACCGACTGAGCCACAGCCGCCCATGTTGCTTCCACTTGTGGATAATGGACCCAATGGTGCTTACTGGGAGATTCAGAAGTTTTGAAATATGCCTGTATCCGATTCCATTAATATGTTTACCTCTTTGCTTTTACCCATCATGAGATGTTACTTGTGTGACGCCTTGGTAACAAAAAGCCTTTTTTATAGACCATCAATTTACTAACCCAGCTGATATTAATTTGCACAGATAGGCTGTATAATTACTTTCTAACTACTTACAGATTTCAGCTGGTTCCTTGTCTTGGAGAACTGCTTTTTCTTAGCATGTTCAATACTTTTTCCTGTCATTCCACTTCATTACACATAACTTTATTTATAGACTTTAATGTTGTGAATTCTTTATATTTGCGGCATTCTTGAGTTAATACTGATGTCTGGTGAAAATTTCATGTGAATAACCTCATTGGAAATTTCTATCCTTCCGTCTTCTATATTGCTTATCCTTCTTCAGATTCACGGGGAAACCTGAAGCCTATCCCAGGGAGCATCCTGCACAAGGCGGGGTACACCCTAGACAGGGTGCCAATCCATCGCAGGGCTTAATCACATACACATTCACACACCCATTCATAGACTATGGACACTTTGGACATGCCAATCAGCCTACCATGCATGTCTTCAGACTGGGGGAGAAAACTGGAGTACCTGGAGGAACACCCGACACTGGCGGTGTACGGTGAATGTGCTAACCACTTAGCCACAGTGCGCCTTCATTGGAAATATATTTACTGAAAATAATGTTGACGCTTTCAGTACTTATTTCCCCTCTATATTTCCCAAATTACAAACAAACTAGTAGCCTAATTTAAACCACCATGACCCTGGCTAGGCCGTTACTAAGGATGAATGAATTAATGCTGTAAATGCTTTGCACAATGCTTCAAGTTCATGATAATGAATGTGGGTAGTGTTTGTCTGGTGAGCTTCATATCAAACTGCTCACTCACACTGCATGAAAGTGAAAATCTCCTGCTCAGATTTTTTTTTGTTTGTTTTGTTTGTCCCATGGGATCCCAGTCCCCACACGCACCCCTAGTCTCAACCAGAATGCCCTATTTACCTTTCTGTCAGCTTTTTAAAAAAAGGAAATAAATAGTGCACTTCCTATTCATATATTTATTTGTATCTGCTTATCTGTTCACTTTGAATAATGCGTTTGTGTTCAGTTAGATGCCTAATGTACAATACAAAAATATACATGTTTAAATATATGCACAGATACAGATTATATATTTGTACAAGCAATTCCATTTTAATTCCTTAACCGCAAAAAAAGAACACCATTACACAGTTTTCTCAGATCTGGATCTGGATGTGTTTACAGCTTTCTCAGACAACCAGGTCACGTGAGGAGCCCCATCTTGGCTGTTGGGGAAGACTCTGGTGCTGCCATCTCAAGATTGCCTGGACCTGGGGTTTGGTTGTGAAATAATAGGGCCTGGAGTAGCTGATTCAGTCCTATCAACTCCTTTATTCAATGCTTATCAGGTCAGCAAAGACCTGCATTTTGGCACTGCTTTTATTGATGATTTTGAACATAACTATAACCAGGCATCAACAAATATTTGCTTGCCTATTTTCTGTCAACATTAAAGGCTTTGTTGGATAGCCAAGCTCATGGCAAGTGTAGGTGTATGAAATGCAAAGGCACCTGAGAAGGATGCTGTGCAGTTTCCCTTTGCTGGCCACCTTGGCTGCTATGATGTCCTAGTGCATAAAGGAAGGTAATATTTCCTGGTTCTGATACCCCTGCAGGGTTAGGAAGTAATCTGCAGTACAGAGCCACCCCACACTTAACTGGCATGAGATGTGTGTTGAGAGCAGTGCTGGCACAGGAATTTACCTAGGTAGTGTAGCTCAATACTTCTGGATGAAACTGGTTCCTGTGATGTGGAAGAAGGGTTCTCATCCAAGTTGTTCCCAGAAGTGAGTCTTTTTGTGAATCATAGACTTTTTTCTACTTTGCAGCCTTTGGGTAGCAAGGGTGGAGGATGAGGAATTTCTTGCTTTTGCTTCTTTCTTTTCCATCCATTCATATTGACCCAGTGCAGGTGCTATCACCTCAGGATTCTTACTAGAGAAAATTAATTATTTGTTACAGCTTCTTCAGTTGCTCACACATAGCTGGCAAATCTATACATATATCGCACATTTACTGACACTGTCAGCTTCACAAAATTTCTACACACACAGAAAGAAGGTCTCAATGACAGAAAAAAACTACAGACACAGCTCTTAAAAACTAACTATCACTACTGAATGCCACACACTTAAACCATTTCTTCTGTGTGGTATTGCTGCAAGTGGTGGTGCTGCATGTGGTATTGCTAATCCTGACTGATGATCTTCCCAGTCAGAAAGTCCAGGATCCAGTTGCAGAGATAATTGTTGAACCCCAGCAGGCTAAGCTTTCCTGTGAATTGCTGAGGGATAATTGTGTTGAATGTTGAGCTGTCTATAAAAGTCTATAAACAGCATAATTGTTAATTGCTAATAATCTATAAAAAGCCTTGCCATATATGACATGTGTCCTTGGTTTTTTAGGAAATGTTTGTGAATAATTAGAAAGACTTTTCCTCTCCGATAGCCTGGGATAGATGGGTCCTTCGTGTGTGGAGGGTCTGTGGCTGACCCGAAGGAAGCTTTTTGGGGTTTCAGTAGTGCATGCAAATCTGCGGTCATCCACAGTTATCCACTGATTTGTGGATGTGGTTATGGTCTTGACTGAAATCATCATCATCTATGCACTTGCTGTTGTAGCCAGTCACTGAAGCTGTGTATTCTTCCAAATCTGTACCGTGTTCACATATAACATTCTATACATATCTGAACATTCTGTGTGTTTTGAACAGTCTCTCAGACCAGATTGTTACCTGTTTCAGTTGAAATGTGCTGTCTTCTTCTTTCCCTACCTCCATGACCATTTTATGCAAATGTGAGCAAAGACTTGTGACCTATCATTTTTGGCCAGGTTCCTTAACTCATTGAGCATTGCTGGGTGTTTTGTGCATTAGCAGTAAACCCTGTCCGGGGTGTACCCTGCCTTGTGCCTGATGCTTCCTGGGATAGGCTCCTGGTTCCCCGTGACCCTGAAAAAGGAGTAAGCGGTAGAGGATGGATGGATGGATGGATGGAACCAGTGTAATGATTGTTACACTTTCATTGTTTTATTTGTTACACTTTTTTGATACTTGATATTGATTTAATGATTGTTGTGCTTTTACACAGCACATTGTGTGTAGTATTTTGTAACTTGAGTGGACTTGAGTTGATGCAACTAGAAAGTGCTCACAGTAATGTAGCACTGGTTTGTTGTGCTATGGGTCTGTTATAAAGATCAGATCACTGTGGGTGCATTTGGTGACAGTGTGAAGCAACTGGGGAAAATGGTAAATAACGCATGCTTAATGCAGTCAAACTCCTCTGTGTTTTCACTAAATATCACAGTATTGGCACATGTGGCTATGTTCAGGTGCATGAGCAACAATTAAGTGAATGTTTGCCCCTCTTTATTTTCACAAGTATTGTTCCTATAGGCAATCATTCATTGTATTCAGTTGTAGTAACTGCTGTTTGAGAATCATTCTGGGGAAAAGGCAAGGTAGTTATCTTTCTGCCTATGAAAATAGTAAGCTTGTGGAAAAGTAATGCAAAAAATTTGTAGATACCCTGCCTAAGTAAGAGAATGAGCCTATTTAGTGGATGTTTTACTACAGCATCTGTGAAGGTTCATCCATAATTCCTGAGTTGAGCCGGTACATTACTCCAGTTTATTTATGAATGGCCTCTACACTTTGTAGATATACTGAAGCGACGGTGTTCCCCAGAAGTCCATTGTTTTGTATAAAAAGCACTTCAGCTTCCTGGATGATAGTAGGACATGAGATTTGTGGTATTAACTGACTATCCTTCAATAATCTATAAACTATCTGTGGAAGCTAGATTTGTCTATCTGGTAATTGTGACCATGATTGCTTGGGTTTCAGTAGAGTGTAGAGTTTGTCATAGCTGTGTGTAGAGATTTGATTATAGCAAAGGTAGAACATTCATTTCTCTATGGGTCAAATTACAAGAGCCATTTCCTCCTCATGGTTTTAGAAGATAATAGAATGTCTTTGTAATCTGGATGATATTCTAAAGATAAAGCTAGAGCAAAAAGGGTCATGTAAATCAGAAAAGGAACTCTGAACTTCAGTTCCCAGCAGCCACTGCATCACAGTCACATGACCACCTGCACTTGAATCACGATCCTGTATGCACGCATGTGTGTATAGCCACAGTTTGCAGTTGTTACACAGTTGTTTTTGTTGCTGTGTCTAAGTCTTTGGTTTATGTTTAGTTTTGCCACATAGTATCTTTTTGTGTTTTGTTTTGTTCTTTATTAAACTTCAATAATTCTGCATTTGCATCCGTCTCCACCTTGAATTCGTGACACCATGTGGCTTGACTGACCCCGAAACATTTAGCTGTACAAAAATGCATCAGATTAAGGTCTGTCAGCATGGTGTTCAGCTTTGCCAACAGTTTACATCATATTTTCACATAGCTAGGGACAAAGCTAGAAGACTAAGCACAAAGGAAAATATTTGCCTGAATAGCCTTGTTTCTGACATAGTGCAGCTCTCACATCTACTTCAGAGGCACCCACTTCTATGACAGATTGAAGGCTTTGTACAGTATGTGTACAAAAGTGATGTTGACATGAAGCACCAATCTTTAACAGGCAGAAATTTGTACCACCTCTGCACTGAGTCTGCATCCAAGAAGATGTACTTATTTAGCATGTGTAATATACTTATGCAGAGTGGCACAATGGATTAATATGTCTTTGATTTAATCAACAACAAATCACTTAAACATTATTGACATATTCTTGAAATTGCAAGGCACATATCTAGAAAATAGATCAACATAATGAAACATTGCTCAATGACCTGCTAGATTTGCCGATCAGCTCTCTCTGATCTGAGAACTGTTTAGCCATTTTTCTAATATAATAATGAACATGCTTAATTTATATTCATATTTCCAAGACTCCAAGCCCATTTTGCCTACAGCTGCAAAGTATTTTCTCAGATATCCACACTACAAAATAGCAGGTCCAGTAAACACACACAGAGAGAGAATAAAAACACACAAAAAATCCACAAAAACAGGCTAACAGGTATGAAAAGAACCTATCACAGTAGTGAACAATTGACAGATTCACTTTCATCCGTTAGTTTGCTATGTTGCTCAGACTTGAAAGGACATATGGCCAAAGGTTTGTGGACATCTAACCATCACGCCTACAGAGCACCCAGAAAGTATTCACAGCGCTTCACTTTTCCCACATTTTGTTATGTTACAGCCTTATTCCAAAATGGATTAAATTAATTATTTTACTCAAAATTCTACAAACAATACCCCATAATGACAGCGTGAAAGAAGTTTCTTTGTAATCTTTGCAAATTTATTAAAAATAAAAAAAATAAAAAAGCACAGGCGGGCTGTCATGTGCCTTTAACTGAGGAGTGGCTTCCATCTGGCACTCTACCAGTCAGGCTTGATTGGTGGCGTGCTGCAGAGATGGTTGTTCTCCTGGAAGGTTCTCCTCTCTCCACAGAGACACGCTGGAGCTCTGTCAGAGTGACCATCGGGTTTTTGATCACCTCCCTGTCTAAGGCCCTTCTCCCCGATCGCTCAGTTTGGACAGGCAGACAGCTCTAGGAAGAGTTCTGCTGGTTCAAAACTTCTTCCATTTACAGAGGATGGAGGCCACTGTGCTCATTGGGACCTTCAATGCTGCAGAAATGTTTCTGTACCCTTCCCCAGATCTGTCCCTTGATACAATCCTGTCTCGGAGGTCTACTGACAATTCCTTGGACTTCATGGCTTGGTTTGTGCTCTGACATGCATTGTGGGACCTTATATAGACAGGTGTGTGCCTTTCCAAATCATGTCCAATCAACTGAATTTACCACAGGTGGACTCCAATCAAGTTGTAGAAACACCTCAAGGATGATCAGTGGAAACACGATGCACCTATGCTCAATTTTGAGAGTCATGGCAAAGGCTTGAATAGTTATGTACATGTGCTTTTTTTTGAGAAATCATTATAAATTTTTATTTGCATTTGGGGAAAGCACTTAAAGAATTCCTTGTGTTGAACTATTTCATTTGCTTTTGTTTGATTTGTTCATTGCAAACAACTGGAAGTCTGTAACTTCTGACAATAAACCTGATTTGCAGTGGAGGTTGAATAACTTTGATTGCAACTGTATTACTCTTGACATGGCAGAGGCACATTGTGTCACAATGATGAAAGGTTTGCTAGACTGTCTATGATCTAAAGTTCTCTGTAATCTCATGGGAGATTTTTTTTTCTTCCATTCCTTTTAGAACTGGCTGGACCCATCAAAAGAGATCAAAAAACAAATTCGTGGTAAGTTTGGAGAAAAAAAAATGCTCGTTGTTCTCCCAAAGATAACATAACCCCTTAAATATTTACTTCATAACACTTTTTATGAACATAAACAACTATAATAATAAAATAAACATGTCTTTTGTTACAATCTAATAAAACATTAATAAAGTTCAAATAAACACATAATCATGTTGTAAAATAAATGTGACCATAATACCTTATAGTATGCTCAGCTTCTGTTGTGACTTATTATTATAATGTATACTATTATAAAGCACTGATAGTATTTATGAAGAATGATGTATAATTATGAATATTTAATGTCTTTGTAAAACTGCTGTTTAGAAAGAATGCTTAGTAATCTGAAAATACATTTAAAACTCTCTTTAAGATTGTAAATTGCACACTTTCTTGCTCATTATTAACATCCTTAAATTCTCATCTTATTAATGAAGTATTTGTGAAAGGATTGTCACTAAGTATTAGAAAAAGTATGTATTTATGAGAGTGATGAATGTTAGTATGGACCTGCTTGGCAGCTTCTTGGAGTTTAAGGGGATAAAATCCTATACATGTTGGAATAAAATCTAATAATAATTTAGATATTTTATGCTGAGGTTATAAAATGCTCACAAATAACTGCTAACAAGTTAAAAATAAGTATAAGCACATGAATTTGGGTTCATGAAAAGTGTTATGAAAAAGTTACATTCCCAGCCTCTATTTTAACTATAAAGACCTTTCTTAACCAGTTGTTTTTGCCTTTCGTCTTGCAGTAGGCTCCTGGCAGTTTTCATTCGCTGTCAAGTTCTATCCTCCTGACCCCTCACAGCTGATAGAAGACATCACTCGGTGAGTGCACTGCATTTGCACTTAAACTTTCAGCCTAGGTTTTCCCACATCCAGCTGGTGGAGCTTTGTTTTGCTATTTTTTTCTTATTCAGTGTTTTGCCCAGCAGCCACAATTTCTAGACATGACTATATAACTTGCACCCCTTTTTACTAGGGGTGTAACAAAACATCATGACACAATGCATTTCAATGCAAACATTTCATGTGCATTGTGGAGGTGTTCAATTCGAAAAGCAACATTCTGTTAATAATTTATTTATTGCAGTTGCTTATTTTGAACAGCAGAGGTCAAAATCTGCACAACCCATAGAGTTAAAATGTATAGAGAGCATTCTGGTCCCGTGAATGTGTTCTTTCGCGACAACCCTGTGAGAAATGTACTTGTGAAGTCCGATAGTCCAGTAGCTTCGGGTTGTAATGACCATCATGCATTATATGTTATATAAAGACTCCCCAGGTCAGACACTTTATTTATTCAGTCAAAAGTTTTGGGAGGATTTATAAATGTATTCTTATTTATTATTATTAATTTATAAATGTATTGTTTTCGATTCAAATTTTATTCACAATATTCTGAGATTATAATCAAATCTAGGTCTTCATGCCTTGATGACTGGAGTGCATCATTACACCTCTAATTTTTTACCATATCCCCACATTTCTGACATTGTGTTCTTTAAACTCTCAAATATGATTTGTGCCATTAGCGCATCAGTAACCCAGTAAACACAAGGCAAAAGCCTGGGCCCTGGTTACTTTTTCAATGGTTGTGGTGCCTTTGTATCTGTGTGTTTAGGTATTACCTGTGTCTTCAGTTAAGAGAGGACATGCTGTCGGGGCGCTTGCCATGTTCATTTGTCACACACGCTTTGCTAGGCTCATACGCCGTGCAGGCTGAACTGGGAGATTTTGACCCAGATGAGCACGGACTTGACTACATCAGTGACTTCTGCTTCGCTCCCAACCAGACACGTGAGCTGGAAGAGAGGGTTGTGGAACTCCACCGCACCTACAGGCAAGGGAGCACACCAGAACACACTCATTCACACCCACATGCCCTGTTCAGAATAGACAAAACATTTAACCTTTTTGTGTCAGCAAATATGTACGTTTTTAGATTTTCATTTTATAAAATAAAATATTATTATAATAATAAAATGTACTTTTAAACAGAAAACATATTTTGTCTCACTGCAGCTTGGGTTGTGTGTGTATGTGTGTGTGTGTGGGTGTGTGTGTGTGTGTGTGTGTGTGTGTGTGTGTGTGCGGGTAGGTGTGCACGTGTGGGTAGGTGTCCCTTTATGGTTGTATCGCAGGCCTTGCATGTATTGTTTCACATCAGGATGTCCACACCAGTTTCAGACAATTTACAGTTACATTTTCTAGACATACAAAGCGCTTTACAATGCATGGGGGAGGGGGGATCTCCTCAACCACCACTAATGTGTAGCATCCGCCTGGATGACAGCAGCCATAGTGCGCTAGAACAACCACCACACACCAGCTATTAGTGGAGAGGAGAGAGTGATGTAGCTAATTCAGATTATTAGGGGATTATTAGGGGGCCAATGGGGGAATTTTGCCAGGATCATTCAGGGTTACACCCCTACACTTTTACCATACGTGTTGTGGGATTTTTAATGACCACAGAGACTCAGGACCTCGGTTTAATGTCTCATCCGACGGACAGTGCGTTTTTACAGCATAGTGTCCCCATCATTATACTGGGGCATTAGGCCCCACACACACCACAGGGTGATCACCCCCTTCTGGCCTCACTAATACCACTTCCAGTAGCAACCTTAGTTTTCCCCAGGAGGTCTCCTATCCAGGTAACGGCCATGCTTAACTTCAGTAGGAAACAAGGTGAGAACTGCAGGAACATATGGCTCTGGCAAGATAACCAATCTTTAAACAATCTATTAACAATATAAACAATCTTTATGAAAATGGACACACACATGGTTTGTGATACTTCTGAGAGCAGGTGTGTGTGCATAGTTGAAAATGAAAGTAATAGATGAAGGTCATGACACAGGAGAAAAAAAAATAAACATTTTATTTTCATAGTTACAAAAAACAGGCATGCTATAACACCTAGTTAATATTATTATATTGACCTTAGTACTAGTGAGTAAAAGTGACTTGAACATAATCTCTAGTAGAATCTATTTTATTATTTAATTTAATTAGTTTTCAACTACAAAAATTATGTATTTTCACCCAAGCAGAGCACTGGGATTGCCTGAAACAGCAATATATTGAAAAAAACTTCAATATAGTTTATTCTTATGAATAAACTTTAATTATTGGTTCGGTACTCACCTAAGATATCCTTTCAAAATGTAGCTAGCCGTATTTACACTGACTTTCAGCTGAAGCTGTTTAAACAAGTGCCATCTGCAAAAATGTCTTTCTGTGTCAAATATTACTTATTTATATATTTTTTGCTCAATGACATGTTCTTGTGGAATGAGTAGCAATACGGTGATTAGAATGATGATGTTGATAACTGTGATACTATGTTATTGCTGATCATGATAAGTATTGTTCTCTGCTCTAGGGGCATGACTCCTGCGGAAGCTGAGATGAACTTTCTAGAGAATGCTAAAAAGCTCTCAATGTACGGAGTTGATCTTCATCATGCTAAGGTGCACATTAGCAGCTACTTTTAATATATATACGGTGGTGCTTAAAAGTTTGTGAACCCTTGAGAATTTTCTGTTTCTGCATAGATATGACCTAAAACATCAGATTTTCACAAGTCATAAAAGCAGACAAAGAGAACAAATGAGACAAAATATTATACTTGATGATTTATTTATTAAGGAAAACGATCCAATATTACATATTGTAATATATATTTTGCACTGTGAGTGCAAAAGTATGTGAACCTCTATGATTAACAGTTATTTTGAATGTGAAATTAGAGTCAGGTGAGCACCCTGTTTTATTTAAAGAACAGGGATCTATCAAAGTCTGATCTTCACAATACATGTTTGTGGAAGTGTATCATGGCATGAACAAAGGAGATTTCTGAGGACCTCAGAAAGAGTTGCTGGAAAAGTTTACCAAACCATCTCTAAAGCATTTGGACTCCACCAATCCACAGTCAGACAGATTGTGTACAAAATGGAAGAAATTCAAGACCACTATTAACCCAGGTGTTGTCGACCAACAAAGATCAACAAAGATTACTCCAAGAGCAAGACATGGTCACGTCACAAAGGAACACAGGACAACTTCGAAGCAACTAAAGGCCTCACTCACCTTGGCTAATGTTAATGTTCACTAGTCCAACATCAGGAGAACAGTGAACTACAATGGTATACAGTTGCAGTTAGAAGTTTGTATACATCTATTATGAACAATGAATTCTGAACTATTCCAGCAAATTCAAAGGAAGGAAAAAGTCAGGACATTTGTCTGTGAACTGAATCTCAACAGTAAGTGGGTCCTGCAGCAAAACAACGACCCTAAGCACAGATGTCATTCTATCAAAGAATGGTTTAAGAAGAATAAAGTTTTGTTTTGGAATGGCCAAGTCAAAGTCCTGACCTTAATCCAATAGAAATGTTGTGTAATTACCTGAAGCAAGCCATTTATATAAGAAAACCCACCAACATCCCAGAGTAAAAGCTGTTCTGTACTGAAGAATGGGCTAAAATTCCTCCAAGATGATGTGCAGGACTGATCAACAGCTACTGGAAACATTTAGTTATTTTTGCTGCACAAGGGGGTCACAGCAGATACTGACAGCAAAGGTTCACACACTTTTTCCACTCGCAGATATGTAATATTTGATCACAGACATATGAATATATAGACATTGGGCTGCATATATTTATGTACTAAATCACATCACAGCCGGTTTAACCGCTGCAAAATAACATGTCCAAAATCCATTTATTGATTAACACAAAACTCCATTAAAGGCAAAACTCACATAGAGAAAATAACAACTAAATAACAATGCGAATTAAACAGTGAGAGAGTGCCTCCCAAGTGTTGAATGCACTAAATCTTCCAGTAATGCATCTCAGCCTTTGCAGCACATCGTCTACCACAGACACACACTAACACTTTCGACTTTTATAGGGTGGCATTTCTTTTGTCTTTATTAAGTGGCTAGTCTTATCCATTATTAATGGATTTTTTTTGGCTTGCAATCAAGTCAGTAATATGAAACATGCAAGTGAAGCACTAAATAAGTCATTTAAACTTGACATTGCAATCTGTTTGTAAAATCTATCTATCTATCTATCTATCTATCTATCTATCTATCTATCTATCTATCTATCTATCTATCTATCTATCTATCTATCTATCTATCTTTGTTTTTGTTAAATTATTATTGTGAAAAATTAGCAAATTGTGTTCCATCTTCTGTTTGTGCGTGCGTGTGTATGTGTGTGTGTGCCCGTGTATGCGTGTATGTGTGTGTGTGTATGTGTGGTATTTTACAGGACTCAGAGGGCATTGACATAATGTTAGGTGTATGTTCAAGTGGCCTGTTAATCTACAGAGACCGTTTGCGGATTAACCGTTTTGCCTGGCCCAAGATTCTCAAAATATCCTATAAGAGAAGCAACTTTTACATCAAAATCCGCCCTGGAGAGGTAGAGAAAAAGGTCTTTTGATTTTTCTTTCAATGTTTTCTTTTTGTTTATAAATGCATATGTACATAATTTGTAATTTGTCATTAAATCATTAATCTTGACAGAAATAATTGTATGTAGTGACAGGTTAGGAC
The DNA here is from genome assembly GCA_022414735.1 of Noturus placidus. Classification (NCBI taxonomy): domain Eukaryota; kingdom Metazoa; phylum Chordata; class Actinopteri; order Siluriformes; family Ictaluridae; genus Noturus; species Noturus placidus. Next base: position 238,737 of record JAFFST010054284.1, read on the forward strand.
ATGTGGAAAATGTGACTTTAACAACTTTTTCAGAAAAAGGGTAGACCTTTTGATATACAGATAGAGAAAGATTACAATAAGACAGTGTACAAACTGTGTTAGGGTTTAAGTTAAGCACATCAATCTGTTTTGATCCTCTTTGATTATAGAACGTGGATTGGTCAAGTAAGCAGTAAAAGAAGATGAATTGCATGTGGGCATTTCAACCTCTATACATAGAAGCTAATAGTGAGGAATGATGCCTTAATAAACAGTCTGCTGTGGATTTTGTGACCATCTTAAGAATAGACAAACTCATTTTGGGCTCCTATGACTGTGAAAAGTCTTGTTATTTAAGGTTGATCGTAAACAATTGTCTTTTATCCTGTGATGTAAGGTTTATATCTACTCACAATGTATTTATGTAGATTGTAAACACTGAACATCTTTATTTTTTATGACTTAATACCATAGCTTAGACCACATGCATAGCATCATCTGTGGGGTCTAACATATCAGTCAACATCAGATATGATTAGGACTAATCTTGTGTGAAACAGTCCTAAGTTACAAACCTCTTTCCCTTCTTAACGCCTGATTCAAAGTTTATACTGTACAGTGTATTGTTATGGCTTCTGATGTATCTGAGCATATAACAAGAAATCATTAATGTATGTTTCCATGATATCTACAGGTATAGTGTATGTGTGTGTGTGTGTGTGTGTGTGTGTGTGTGTGTGTGTGTGTGTGTGTGTGTGTGTGTGTGAGAGAGAGAGAATAGAAAATGTTCTGTGAAGTCTTCAGAAGGGACATAAGCAAATGCAGCTTATTTATTCTTTTCACTTCTTCCCAGAGAACTTGAATAATAATTCTTGTTGTTGAGATGCATACTAAATTTATCATTTAAAATGATAGTACCTTATTATAAATTGTATTAGAATTTTATATTATAGTACCTTATCTTCATATGTAAATATGCACTCTGTAGCATATGGCATGATTTACAAATTTATTCGGTGCATGCTGTAGTCTTTCTGTCACTGATTCCACCACCTCATTTGTAGTAACACACTGCCTCTTCCCCCCTCACCCCCTCCCACACATACACACACTCCCCTGCACCCCCAGTATGAACAGTTTGAGAGCACCATTGGCTTCAAGCTGCCCAACCATCGAGCTTCCAAACGCTTGTGGAAGGTCTGCATTGAACATCACACCTTTTTCAGGTAGGCTCTCCCTGCTTCATCTCACAAATCACTTTTAGTGTAAATTATTATTCAATACAACATATTTGACCTGGCAGACAGACTTGTTACTGTAGGCTATTTTGCATCTCACCCTCAGAAGAGTCAGTTAAAACATTTCAGAGAGATGAATAAGTTAGAAATATATGTAAGCCTCCCCTCCCCCATAAGACCCTTCTAACTGAAGTCAAAGTGTCAGTTTGTTTGTGTATTTTCTCTATTTAGAGGTTTGTATGAAAGCTTATACTGTATGTCTACCAATAATTAGGCAGTGTAAAGAAATCTATCTTGACTGCTTGGCATTCCCATAGGTTGGTCTCTCCTGAACCCCCACCCAAAGGTTTTTTGGTGATTGGCTCAAAGTTCCGCTACAGTGGGCGTACCCAGGCCCAGACTCGCCAGGCGAGTGCATTAATTGACAGGCCGGCCCCTCAGTTTGAGCGATCGGCTAGCCGGAGGTACTTACTCTCACGCAGTCTAGAAGGAGGTATGTCTTAATGATTTCTATCATGAGAGTACAATTGTCAACAATGAACACATTGATATAATCATACTCTTTCACATGTTCCTACGTACTTGAGCAAGCATTACTCATTACAAGATACATCCTAAAGATGGGCCAGTAGAACGTTTGCTTTAATATTTCATCATTGTTGATATGAAACATAGAAAACGTAGTCTGTGTGTTGCCAAACAAACAAGCATAGATATATATATATATATATATATATATATATATATATATATATATATATATATATATATATATATATA
>JAFFST010054284.1:245210-258543 GCA_022414735.1 Noturus placidus
CTAATAAAAATTAAAAAAAAAAAAAAAAAAAAAAAAAAAAAAGTTTAAGGGGCAATTAATTTTTCACATGGGTTATAGATTTTGGATAATATTTTTTGCTTCAATAAAAAATAAAATAAAATCTGTGCTTATATTTTTTTTCTTTCTACTTGTAAATAATTTTGTAAACTATATTAACCCCAGGGCCGACAGTAATGGGTTAATGTTCATGACATTCTGTATATTCCCAATTAAGTCCATTTCAGTTCCAGGTTGTAACAATACAAAATCGGGAAAGGTTAATGGGGGCGAATAATTAGGCAACAAGTTTATCTTACTTTAACCATGTAATTTTAGAAAGAAGCTAAATTAGTTATTAGTACACATAGAATGTTGTACTTTGCTCATATTTGCTTTATATATATATATATATATATATATATATATATATATATATATATATATATATATATATATATGTCTTGGTTAGATTTTAAAATGTTAGATTATTTAAAATGAGTTCATTTAAACAGAAATGCTAAACGTTTGCAAATTTGAAATTTTATATATTGTATTCTTTTAGATCATGATATTGGATCATAGTGTGTAAAGTTTGAAGCTATGGATTAAAACGAAAGTCCACATAATTACGAATTAATGGTGGCACAAAGATGACATGCATGAGTTTTATGAAATTTTTGGTTGTTTGTTGCTGTCAGCATCTGCTCTGGGCGATACAATGGACAGACTCTCCCAACACACCTCTAGTGACCCTGCACATAGCTTCTCCAGAGATGATCTGGACCGGGACTACATGGAGCCTAGTCAGGAGCAGGATCTGGACCAGCAGAAAAAGCAATCTGTGGATAAGAGACCAGAGATAGATGGTACTCCATCAAAGGCCATGGTACAGTAGTGTTTTTGATAAACAGATCTATGTCTTATTAAATGCCATTTAATTGGCAGAAGAATGTAATGAATAAGATGTAATACATGCAAAATTGTCTACAACACTTCTAACCTTCTATGCAACTAAACAATGAGAAAAAGTTCTATAACAGTAGTATATATGAAATATTACTAATGAATTTCTGATGGGTCTGCAATTTCACTTTAAGGACTTTTTGTGTGCATTTTAAGTAGATGTGAATATTACTTTTAACCCTAGAAGACATATTTACGCTTAATGCCAGGATTCCAACCTACATTATAATAACTCCAGACTATGACCCATCTCTGGCCTGGCCTTATCTTCTAATTAAAATGTAATCCATCTCCTCTTAAGCCTTCTCCCTATGTCATTATCCATTTCCTCTCTAGCTCCTTTTCTTCACCCTACTCGTTTACACTTTTCTTGCTCTTATATTGCTTCCTCTCTCTCCCGCTGCTCTGAATATGTATCTACAGTATATCCAGCTATTTTTATTTTTCTCTATTTCTGAATATAAGTTCTCTGTGTCTCTTGTCAAATCTGACAGTATACGTTCCTCTCTTTTCCCTCCTAAGATTCTCCCCTGCTTTCTACTAATAGCTTTTTCCTCTTTTCTTTTGCTGGCAGGGGGAGGAGCCAGGCTCTCCTCTAGACTCTAAGGCTGAGGTATTTTATGGTGTCTACCATTTGTCTGTCTAAGTATTCTTGTGTTAACATAGATCATGCAAAAAGTCCATTATGAAGAGTAGTTAGATTTTTAGCAATGCCACAGCGCAAGATGTCCATACATATGTCTTGTCATGTCTCTCCAAGCAGTCCATATGTTTGTTGTGGAATTAGTGTTTATAATGTGTCTTATGTTTGGTAATGTTTGCAACATTAGAATGGGTTCACCCTTAAAATATTAGAAATATTAGTCATCTTCATTTTTAATCCTACTTAATATACCAAGGCTCTTACAACTAAATCAGATGGTACAGAAATAGCAGAGTGGTTAACACATATTACTGAATTACATCATATAATTTTGACTTAGATTGATCAAAGTTTGTCATACATATTGCTTACTACTTTGGTTCTATTTTGCATATTTAAGGGTGACATTTTCAGCACCTATCTTTGCTTTTAGGAATGTCAATTTAAATACGCTAGTATGCACCTCAAAAGAGAGCCCAAGTCATGTGTGTCATTGGTCTGGGTACTTTGTTTACATCTTTGTGATCAATCGTCTTTTAAAAAATTATATTTGGTTCAGTGTATCTAGGAACAATGACACAACCCTGTACACTCTCTTCAGTTCCATTGCTGAATTTAGTGTATTGTATAAGATTTGTTCTTTGTTTGGCTGCCTGCCTTCCCTGTAAATTCAACCATGCTCTGCCTACTTGTCTTCACTCCTAAAACTGTTTCCCCTCCCCCTCTACCTTGCTGTGCCTCGCCTTGCCTCTCCTTGCACCATATCTCACCCACTCATCCCTTTCCCCAGTCGGACCAGGACTTGGCCCCTCGCCCTAAACAGGAGGTACTACTTCTGGCACATCCATTGCCTGAGTTATTGTCTGTCTGAAAGGATTATTTTGAAAAGACAGATTTTCTGTCAGTGCAGGTTCTGGGCCAAAATGGAGAGCCATTAACTACCAAAGCATGTGGCATATGTTCATATGTTTTGTGTGTGTGTGTGTGTGTGTGTGTGTGTGTGTGTGTGTGTGTGTGTGTGTGTGTCTTTGTGTATGTGTGTGTGTGTGTGCGTGCGTGTGTGTCTGTGTCTGCATTTAATAGTGTTAATTTGAAGACTTAATTGTGTGATTTGTGAGTAGTTACACAGCATTTTAAATGTTATTTATTTATTTATTTATTTATTTAGAGAAAACACTATATTTATGGAATAGGTAGCAGTCATGACAGATAAAAAAAAAAGAAACGTCCTCTCACATTCAACTGCTTTTATTTCCAGCAAATTTCTTAAAATGTGCAAATATGTGTATTAAAATAAAAACATTCAAAACTGAGACATAAACTGAACAAGCCTCACAGACATTTGATGAACAGAAATGGAATAATGAGTCCCTGAACAAAGGGGGGCTCAATATTAAAAGTAACAGTCAGTATCTGGTGGCCTCCAGCTTCTTTAAGTATTACAGTGCATCTCATCCTCATGGACTGCACCAGATTTGTCAGTTCTTGCTGTGAGATGTTACTTGACTCTTCCACCAAGGCATTTGCATTTTCTCGATTACTTCTGGGGGTGACACATGGTTACACGTGGTTTGCCACTGCAAGGATGATCAGCTGTCCTTCCTGTCTCCCTGTAGCACTGTCTTAGGCGTTTTACATTACAGACATTGCAGTTTATTGCTCTGGCCACATCTGCAGTCCTCATGTCTCCCTGCAGCAGGCCTATGGCATATTCACATAGGTGAGCAGGAACTCTAGGCATCTTTCTTCTGGTGTTTTTCAGAGTCAGTAGAAAGGTCTCTTAAGTGTCCTAAGTTATTGTAACTGAGACCTCAATTGCCCACAACCTGTAAACTGTTGGTAAGGACTGTTTCACAGGTGCATGTGCAGTAATTGTTTATGTTTCATTGAACAAGCCTGAAATACATTGTTTAAACCCTTTGCAATAAAGATCTGTCTCCTGAAAAAAGGACGTTTCTTTTTTTTTGCTGAGCACACACATATATATATATATATATATATATATATATATATATATATATATATATATATATAAAACAAAACAAAACAAAACAAAAAAGTGCAGTATCAGTTTTGTATTTATTTCCCATTCTGTAATGCATATCTGTTTTAACATATATTTCACGTGATGCAATGAAGAAGTTTAAATTCTTGATTGGTTTGGGTAATGGTAGCTCAGTTGTTAATACATTGAACTAATGATCAGAAGGTTGTGAGTTTAATTCCCAACACTACTAAGCTGCCACTGCTGGGCCCTTGAGCAAGGCCCTTAACCCTGAACTGCTCAGTTGTATAAAATGTAATAAATGTAAGTCGTTCTGGATAAGGGCATCTGCCAAATGCCATGAATGTAAATGTGAATGTTTGGTTTGTAGCAGTTCCTGGATAAACCTGAAGATGTACTACAAAAACACCAGGCAAGTATCAACGAACTGAAGAGAGCTCTGAGGGAGCCCAACAGCAAGCTAGTCCACAGAGAGAAACGTCTGTCTGTGACCTCTTCTGGCAGCACTCCAGAGAAAAAAACTGTGAGTTTAGAAGGCTTCTAAGAGCCTGCACAGTAGGTGCAGCAAGTTAGATACGTTTTATGTAAATTTATCAACCACTGGCTAAGTGCAAATTTTGAATGTTTTAAATTCTAATCCAAGCTTTCTAGAGTGAATTTACCAAACACAACATGAATTCTGTGTCTTATGGTTATACTGTTTTAGAGGGTCAATATGATTGTTTGAAACACAACTGGTGCTTTTAAGCACATTCTATTTAATAGTTAACATATAGGACTATTTTTACAGCAAATCTTATTTTTAGTGATAGAGAGTGTATAAGCGACACACACAAGCCATTGAAACTGTTCACTCTATATTGATATGTAGGCCTCTGAGGAGCCCATATTTATTGAGGAGCAAGACGGTTGTCAAACAGACCAGACCCTCAATTCAAAAGAGGAAAAGAACAAGACCCCTGCTAGAATAGAGCCACCACTCACTCAGCATGAAGGAGATCAAGTGAATAGTGTGAAAATTTGTATGGCTCCTGGTGGCCCAATGAGAAGCCATACCAGCAAATCAAATAAGAACTCCATCCCATCCCCTGAGAAGCCTCAAAGAACCAAGATGTATGCATTAAATAATGAATATATCAGCGAAACACATTCTGCTGCCAAGATCATAAATGACAATGGACTTTCACATGAGAAATCTTTGAAGAACAATATTCATGCAAATGGCTATGATGAATATCCAACAGAGACCCATTGGATTGAAAGGAGATATGTTGGCACAGCTCATGTAAAAGATAGTGTAAAGCTAGATTTTTCAAACTTTGAAGGGAGAAACCAGGGTGAAGTTTCTCCCAGTGCAGTTATAGACAAACATATTAGAGAGCAGTATAATGGAAGCAGATGGGAGAGACAATCTGTGGAAAGTACAGACAACAAAATTAAAACCATTAGTAAAACCAAAACCACGGAAAATAAGGTAGTTCTAATGAGTGATTCAGTTAAAAGTAATGCTTCTGAACCAGAACAAAAACGAGCTGTTCCCTTGAAACCTGAGAGGTCCAAAAAACTAAAAGGAAAACATGGAGTCAAAGATCAAAGTGAAAGAGACACAACTTACTCTAATTTATTTGACACAAAAGGAACAAAGTCAGAGGAACCATCTAGAATTGAAAAAATACCAGCTTTTTTCACACAGACAAGTACGTCTTCAGTCATGGATAGCACCTCGGCAGTTCCTAAAAGAGACTACACAGCTAATGGCTATGTTAGGGAAACCAGAAAATGCAATCATCCTCCACAAACATACAGGAAACAATTTCAGGATTCAGAAGACAATACTGATCAGAGACTTGGTGCAGATGATGACCATATGTGCTTTGAAGACACTTCCCTACTCCCTGATTTCCCATCAAACTTAATATTTTCTGGCTTTGAGCAAATGACGCCTTTGAATTCTCATGTAAAGTCCCAGAAGTCAAGAGAGATGCGACACAAACAATCTTCTCCTACTGACTCCAGCTACAGCCTTCTCAAGAGCTCCAGTTTAGAATCAGCTAAAAAGAAACCATCGGTAACAACTGCTTGGCATCTGCTTGTCTCTCACAGGAACTATAGGCATCGCATGAATCTGCACATCCTTCTCTTATAGTTTTAACCTTTAAGTGCATACATCTATACAACATAATCATCTGTATCTGAGGAGAGATGGGTGAAATGCCCACTTCTAATATTAACCATTGGCTGATAAAAAATGCTATGTCATGACTGATTGGATAAGGATCTAGTTCTTTTCCCTTTCCCTTCTCTCCACAGCTCAACATCTGCTTGCACATATGAGACAGCCCATAGGATCCTTCATGTACTTTTCATTGCTTAAGCTTTTACGCTCGCTTTCCTTTTATCGACCACTGTACATATGGCCTTTCCTTCCAACAGCCTTTCTCTGGTACTATGTGTATCTACTAAAAGGGGAATGGTTGTTGCTAGGAAACAAATGAAGCATATTATTATGCTAGAATGCCATTTTTGAAAATGTAGAGGCTTTTGCAAGGGAGACTTGCAAAAATGGCTAATTGCTTTTGAACAGAGTGCAGAGTTAAGGCTTTCGATTGAGATAGGCTTTGCTATTTGGATGGTATTGTATTCTTATTCTAAGGCTTATTATTTTTCTTTGTGAATATATTTGAGCATGGGATGTTGATGTACTAACCTGAACTTCAGTTTCATCATAGGAATTTTTAGTTTTTTTTCTTTCTTTTTTTTAAAATTACCTTTGTTTTTGTTTTTGCTGATAATTAAGACAAATCTTGTTCCAAAGTTCCTGTGCAAGCTATTTTTTTTCAACTTCGGATAAATGGGTGTCTTATTGCATCACAAATAATTAGTCAAGCAAGCCCTTAAATGGAACAGATTTTATCAGACAGTGAACTATTAATAAAGCTTTTAGTTTGTAATTGTGCTGGATGTTCAAGAATTGTGTAGACATATTTTATGCTACTACTTATATAGTTTTATAGATTTACATATCCAAATCTTTGTGTGTAGCTGGGACATGCTCACACTTAGTAATTGGTTTAGGGTCCATTATGCCGTCTAGCCCTTTTGCCTGAAACCTCATTGCTCTAACTTGGACTCCTTTTCCTATTATTTAATCTCACCAGGAACCCCTTCCCACTCCAGCAATTCATGCGGAACCTCAGGAGGAAGTCCAGGTGCCTCATTTTTCCACTCATCTTACTTACTTACAGCATCTTGCTAATCCATAAATTTAAGCTCTATGTCATAAGCTTTGTGGGTCCATTTTTTACTTTCATAAACAGCATGCATTCAGTTGCATGGCTTCCAAAAGTCCCTTCATAATCACAAAAAGTAATTTGTCCCATTGTGTCTGATGAAGCTATGGGGCAAGTAACTTTTGTTTCACTGCATGTAATCATGTTCCTACATAATAACAGCAACTAAGCTTCACAGAATGAGCAATGATCCAAGCCTTTTTGGTCTTTTGATATCTCTGAGAATACTAAATGTAATGATTTTTGCAAATAATTAAAAAAAAAAAATCAGCTAATGGAGTCAAGAGTAATACCTGCGTATACCTGACTCAGTTTCCCTCAGAGACATGAAAATAAAGTTTTACTGAATCCATCTTTTCAGCTTTAACCAATATTTACATTCCCACTATATTTATATTCTTGGACTACTGAAATATAACATTCTAATTGTTTTAAAAATATATTGAGTTGTAAATGTACATGATATTGACATGGCAAATTCTCATGTCATTAATTTACTTTTACAGTGAGGATTTTTGTCCAGATGGATTTAAATACTATACATTTATGGTAATATTTATGTAATTCAGCTCTGGGGATTTTTACTACACAATATTCACAGCATTGACTTGGTGCACTTGTGTAACTGTTTATGCACCATATACTTTTCCTTCTCAAAAATCTACTCTTCCTCTGTTTCTTCAGAGAGAGCCATGGGAACGGCGTCTGGGATCAGTGTCCGAGGATGACCCTGACCCCGAGTATCTATATCTCAAGGAAACCCACCTGGGCATTGAACGCAAATGCTCCAGCATCACCGTTAGCTCCACTTCCAGTTTAGAGGCCGAGGTGGACTTCACTGTCCTCATGGACCTTCAAACAGGGATGGAGGAGTTCTCAAGAGGAATGTCAGAGTTAGGAGAGAAGGACATCTCACATGAACTTTGTGTTTCAGAACGGCCAGCACATCCAGCTTTCATGCTAGGGTCCGAGCCCATCATCATTTCACAGGAAAAACCTGCAGAACTATTGAGGTCGATGGAAGAACTGAAGCCCATTGTAGAACAGAAGCCTGTGGAGCAGCGTAAACCTGAGGTAAATAGTCTTCCTTTCTTACTTGAGTAGGATCTACATCACTACCTGATGGAGAGATTCCTCAATGTTTTCAATCACTTCATTTTATTTTCTTTTGCATCCTACAGGGCATCAAACCAAAGCATGAATTTACTTGGGAATTTCAGTTCATGATTGATTCTCATTCTGTTCCATATGATGCTGTCTTCCATAGTCGAATATCAGTCCGTCCAGGTCTGGTTTCTTTAATTTCAAAATTCAGTTATGTTTATCATGGCTTCTTATTCTTTTCTTTTAAATCATGCCTCATTTTATGCTGCTAAGTTGTTTTAGCTGACACTGACCTTCTACCTAGGTCCTAGCAAGGACCTGACCTTTTGTTATTGTCTCTTCCTTTCCCTTCCAAGCCTTTTGTGCCAAAAAAAGCTCCACGGTCAGTGAAGGCTGCTCAGGCTTTAAAAAAGGAGTCTGCAGAGCTCCTTCATATCCAGTCAGCAAGACAAGATGGTTCAGAGACAGCATCTCTACAGCTTCACAGCAGAGAGAGCAGTGACATTATTGCTTCTCAAGCTCTAAGAAAAACAGAAGTCAAGATTGAGACGCAGCCGAATGGGTCAGAGGTTACAACAACCATTATGGAGATAGCAGACCAGGTATACATGTTTACATTGTGTTAACAGGGTGAATACAAAAATGTTACAAAAACACATATACAGAAACAGACAACTATAATGCTGTTCCGTTTAAAAGATCAATCCATTAAGTGAACATTCTAAGATATCATAGGGTCTTGCTGCAGCCAAGTGGAGTGAGTGGGAGTGAATTCTGGCACTGACAGAATCCTCAACCTCAACTATTGAATGCGTCAACATTTTTTTTAGTAAATGTATATTTCCAATGAGACTATTCACATGAACTTTTCACCAGACTTTAGTATTAACTCAAGAAATCCAAATATTAAAGTCCATACATAAAGTTATGTGTAATAAAGCGGAATGACACAGGAAAAAAAATATTGAAAACTCTAACTGAAATATATATTCTTAGTAGAGAAGCCTTTGTTTGTTTGCTTCTTAATAGAGCAGCCTTCCTGTATGAAGAAATTAATGGGCCGCAGTATTCAGGTGCGATTGTGGCCCATTCTTCTAAACATTTTGTCTTTAAATCTTGTTCAAATGTATTCAAGTCAGGTGATTGACTGGGCCAATCTAACACCTTGATTTTATTTTCCCTGAAACCAATTGAGAGTTTCCTTTGCTGTATTCTTTGGATCGTTGTCCTGCTGGAAGGTCCACCCATGTCTCATCTTTATCATCCTGGTGGATGGCAGTAGATTCTGCTCAAGAATCTCCCGGTAAAGGGCTTCCATTCATTGTTCCTTCAATTATATGAAGTCTGGCAGTACCATGTGATGAAAAACAGCCCCACACCATGATGCTTCCACCTCCAAACTTCTCTGTTGGTTTAGTGTTTTTAGGGTGATGTGCAGTGCCATCTCTTCTCTGAACATGATTTTTTCAGAGCCAAAAAGTTAAATTTTACTCTCGTCTCACCAGATTACACTCTCCCAGTATTTCATAGGCTTGACCAAATGAGTTGTAGCAAACTTTAAACGAGCTTCAACATGCCTTTTCTTTAGTGATGGAGTCTGAGCATGAGCAGAGAAGTGCATTGCCTATTGTTTTCTCTGTGATGATGGCACCTGCTGCCTCCAAGTGTTTCTCCAAGCTCTTTCCGAGTGGTCCTTGGCTCTTGGGCTACTCTTCTGACTATTCTTCTGACTCCCTGTTCAGAAATCTTGCGAGAAGCTCCTGTGTGTGGCCGGTTGATGATGGAGAGATGTTGCTTCCACTTGTGGATAATGGCCCCAATGGCGCTTACTGGAGAATTCAGAAGTTTTGAAATACATTTGTATCCGATTCCATCAATATGTTTTGCAACAATAAGGTTTCAAGGATCTTGGAAGAACTTTTATCCATCATGAGATGTTTCTTGTTTGACATCTTGGTAACGAAAAGCCTTTTTATAGACCATCAATTTACTAACCCAACTAATATTAATTTTCACAGATAGGACGTATAATTACTTTCTAACTACTTACGGATTTCAGCTGGTTCCTTGCCTTACACAACTTACACAACTTTTTTCTTAGTGACTTCAATAATTTTTTCCTGTTTAATTCCACTTTATTACACACAACTTTATTTATGGACTTTAATGTTGTGAATTCTTTATATGTGCAGATTTCTTGAGTTAATACTGATATCTGGTGAAAATTTCATATGAATAGTCTCATTGGAAATATATTTACTGAAAACCAATGTTGATGCGTTCAATACTTTTTTCCCCCACTTTAAATCACTACAACACTGTAACACTGTAGTGGAAAAACAGTAACATGATAACACAAGGAGGTTAGCTTATTAAGTACAGAACAACAGTACTGTAAAGAAAAGTGTTGCCAGTTTTATCATCCTGTATTATTTCTATATTAACTGGTATATATCACTGGTATATAGAGTGATGAACTACCCATATTATAGTGAACAAATCTAAGTAGTATAAGAATTATTGCCAGCCTTAAATTGTGGCATAATAAGTTTATTCTACTCATATGCATGAGCTTTTCAAGGATGTAATATTTAGATGTTTTGTTGTTATAGGATCATGGTATGAGTGGTGTGCGTGAAGCCCCATTCTCAGTGGCAGAGAGGATCTCTCCTGTAAGTATACCCAAGCATAAATTAACATAAATGTATAGCATTGGGCACATCTATTCAATTTGTGAAAAAATACGATTGTTGTAAATACATAAATCTACACACCCCTGTTAAAATGGCAGGTTTTTGTGAGCAAAAGAACGACACTAAGATAAATTATCTCAGATCTTTTCTCACCTTTAATGTGTAAGTGAAAAGTGTACAAATGAAATGAAAAACAATCAGAAACTTTTACAAAGGAAAAAGAAAGAAAATAAAAATGTATAATAAACTAATTTCAGCTGTGTGCACACCCCTAAACTAATATTTTGTTGAAGCACCTTTTGATTTTATTACACTACTCAGATGTTTTTTTTGTCTACTACTTTGACTACTTTGTCTTTTTGAGTTTGTCATTGTGGCACATCTTGACAATATTTTCCAATTTTTTCTAGCAAAAACATTCTAGATTCATCTAATTGTACGAGCTCTCCTGTGCATAACCCACTTTAGGTCACCCCTACGTTTACATGATTCAGAAAAATACATTTAATTGCGATTTAATTTTGATTTAACATGCGATTTATTTCTTCTATTTTTGCATTTTACATTAATTGTACTTCAAAGTAAAACCTGCATATCAAATACAGACAAATAAAGAAGGACAATAAGATGTTTGTCTTTCAAGCATCTTTTACAATATTTTCTTTTTCAAAACAAGCACAAATAGGATATTGTGCTACAAACTTTGTGATGGCACTCGTTATTTCTTTGTGTCAGCGTGAGCTCGTCTCACATACTGTGACACTTTTAAATAACGGAGTGATTATGTGATTACGGGCTGCTTAAAAGCTCGAGACTGTGCTCCGGAATTCTGATTAGCTAAACATTCATCATGTTGCGATTGGTACCATCTGAGATCCTGGTATAAGTTTGTATTGTTAACAATAACAATTGTTAATTATTAAGAGGTTTGCACTGTTTTTCGGCACATTTTTCAAATCACCTGCTATTGAAGGGTGTCTGTCTGAAGTCATAATATTTCCACATGTTTGATGTGCAATTTTGTTTGTCTATAAAGTCAGCTTCACTTGTTTCATTAGATTTGCATTTCATTGCATTGCATTCCAATAAATTTGCATTTGCTTGTTGGACCAGGCTCACTACTGCTAGCCTCCATCATCTTTGCTGCTATCTAGTGCTTGCTTCCTTGCTGTGATGGCAGACACTCGTCTTCTTCTCATAGGCCAACTAGGCTATGTATCACATTTGTGTAGTCAAGCTAGACTTTTGTGTTTTGTTATTTAAGGGGTTGCACACTTACACTCGGTATTCACACCTTCAATCATACACCTAATGCGGTGTATGAACTGCACTTTTAGAAATTGTGATTTTGATTAAAGATGTGTTAATCATTGAGCCTTAGTCACCCCACAGATTATTTTGTTGGATTTAAGTCTGAGCTCTGGATATCATTCAGAAACATGGATTTTCTTTTGGTTAAGCCATGCCTTTGTTGATTTTAATGTATGCATTGGGTCAATGTTCTACTGAAAGGTGTAATACTTTTTCATCTTCATCTTACAGGCAGTACCATACTTTGCATTAAACTGACTGGTATTTGCAGCTATTAATGATTTCCTCCACCTTGATAAATGCCCCAGGTCTGGTTGAAGAAATAAGGCCCTAAATCATGATGCTGCCACCACCATGCTGCACCGTGGGTACAATATGGTGTTCTTTTGGTGATGTGCATTTCTTTGTACCAAACATATCTTTTGGAATTATGGCATAATTATACATTTTGGAATTGATCTCATCAGTCCATAACACATTTTGCCACATGGTTTTGTGTGATTTAGTCTTTTGTGACAAAAGGTCTTCTGTCTAGCCACCCTACCCAATTGCCCAGACAAGTGAAGAATATGCTGTGACATGCAGAGAGTAATCAGTACTTGTCAGATATTCCTGCAATGCCTTTCGACAATGTGACACTATACAGGTTTTGTCAGGTCTTTGTTGACCATGGCTTCAGCAAAAGATGCCAAGAATATCCTGCAGAAACAGCAGATCTTTATTGGGGTTAATCAGAATAATTTCATTCATGACAGCTGTATGATATTTACCTTTGAACATTAGATTGAATGTCAATTATAAAAGGGTGTGCACAATTATGCAACAAGGTTATTGTAACCATTTGTCCACCCTATGTTTCCTAAAATGTTTGTTTTTCATTTACTTTTTAATTGCATGTTCTGACATGATTAATCTTGGTTTCATTTTATTCATGACAAAAACTAATATATTATTATACAGTATATACTGCTCAAAAAAAATAAAGGGAACACAGTGTTCCCTTTATTTTTTTGAGCAGTGTATATCAGAATGGTTTTACCATTCATTATACCAGGGGTCGGCAACCTGTACCACTCAAAGAGCCATTTGGACCCGTTTCCCACAGTAAAGAAAACACTGGGAGCCGCAAAACCCTTTTGACATTTAAAATGAAATAACACTGCATATAACGTTTTTTTTTTGCCTTTATGCTATGTATAAACAAACTATAATGTGTTGCATTTATGAAATCAATGAACGACTGCAGAGAAAACAAAATTACATTTCTGCATGCAACAAAACATTTTGAGCTCCGAAAAAATGACATTGGGTTGAAGGTTACTTT
>JAFFST010054284.1:259180-269237 GCA_022414735.1 Noturus placidus
AAAAAAAAAAAAAATATATATATATATATATATATATATATACACACATTCAGTTGGCACAACATAGTTATTTCTTCTTATTTGCTACAAATGCTTTGCTTGATGTCAGGAAAAAACTGTTTTAACTGTGTAAATGGACAAATATCACTGCTATTCCAGTTTTAATAGGTCACACTGTAGTGCACCAGCCAGCACCTGTGATTGATTTCTCACCACAACGATATCAGCCATGTGAGAAAAAGAAATATCGTAATATCCAAACTAATCTGTGATTCTTTTCTTTTCTTGGGCAGGTAAGCTTCGGATCTTTGGCCAGAGAGGGTTCTGGGTCTCCTCTACTTGTAACAGAGAATGTGACATCAGCCACAACACATGTTACCAAAGTAACTGCACTACAGCAGAAAAAAAACCAACACAATTTATATCACAAATTATAGTAAAATCTATAGACGTCTAATAATAGTGAGTCTGATGATAGTGAGTGTGCATTCTGATTTACCAGTGTTTGTTTATAGACAGTAAAAGGAGGATACTCAGAGACAAGGATTGAGAAGAGGATTATCATTACTGGAGATGATGATGTTGACCAAGATCAAGTAAGTTAAAGGCAAACTAGCATAACAGAAATGTGCAAAAACATGACAAATATTGTTTATTCTCTAAGGTTTCAGCATTCCTTTGAATTGAGTTTCTTTTTTTACAGGCACTCGCCATGGCAATAAAAGAAGCCAAGCAGCAGCATCCTGACATGTTGGTAACCAAGGCCATAGTTGTCAGGGAAACAGAATCTTCCACTCAAGATACACATGAGCAATTCAAGGTATTTGTCAAAATCAATCCCTAAGAGCCTAAATAACCCTCTCCCCTCAATTTTACAGTTTTACATCAAACCATTTTCAATTCTGCTATTTCACACATGGGACTCTTTTCATGCCGACACAAGTGTCATTTCTTGGTATAAAGTTAGCCGTATGTCACTTTTTACTTTTGCGACCAGTTGATATTTTAAAGGTCAGAAATGAAAGTGCTTGCCGTAACGGTCGTGACATACAAAATCTGGCAGCACAGTGGGACTTTTGTCCCTCTTTTCCAAAATTTTCACTTGCGCTATGAGGAGGTCTTTTGAAGGTGCTGACCTTGTCGTAGTGCAAGTTAAAATTTTTAAAAAGTTGCAGCTGACAAAGCAGTATTTTCCTAACTTAAAGCACAGGTTTTTAAATCTTGGTCCTATTACGTACAAGTCAGTTTTGTGAATGTTCTAGGTCTGTCATCCCATTGAATATTAAAATTATAGCTCACTACCCACATACTGAATAAAATATTTTCTGGCTTGTGTTATGATCAGAATAATGGAGCTTGTCATGTCTTGACACGGGCATTTGAAGTATGTAAAAAGAAAGCATGAAATTTTTGAAAATTATGAAACTATTTTTCATTTGCAGTTACTAGTAAAATGATGATATATAATTTTCCACAATCAGACTTCACACAAACTCCTATTTAGACCTCTTTTCTTCTGATAATAGTTCAGTTTTAATAGTGCAAAAATAATATGATTAGTGCATTATATAATCCCTACAATTAGTTTCAATTAATACATTATAAGGAAAGGCAATTAAGTGTGCTGCTGCAATATCCAATCAAAGCTATTCTCATTACTGTTGATGTATATGTTAAATTCATTAATGAGCATCCACAATACCAGGTTGTAAGAAACATTTTATTTAATTTTTTCACACTAATGTAATTATCTTTTTTTTGCATACTATACATTTTAAATGGGCTCTCGGTAATTCTGGGCCAAATAAATACCATAGCTCTGTTAGATTTTAACTGTCACATTCTCTGCTGTATTGCTCCACCCACATCAGTGACGATTTGTCTTTGAACACAAAAATAGCAACTGAGCAGAAAACTGCCCAGTAAAAGTAGCAATACACCATCAAACCAAATTTGGTAGATAGTACAGGAGCAGTGTTATAGACATTATATAAATAATATCTTTATACTAGCCCTAGTTTTAACACAGGTAATTTCTGTTCAAAGTACCAAAATACTTTTAGTAGTACAGTAGATTATAAAATATATTATTTATAAACACAAACTCAACATTTTAGAGATAATGCATTTTAAGATAATATACAAGCCAAGACAATTATTTATAATGTCTTATAATGTATAATTATTTATAATGTATTATAATTTATAATGTATAATTATTTATAATTAATAATAATTATATTTGCATGAAGTTGATGTTAATATATCATTATTGCTCTTTTTCAGTCCTGATCTCTAAGGCTGTCAGGACTGTTCACAGGAGAAGTACTGTATTTTAAACCACTTACTGATGGTGGATCATGGACACCCACTATCCAGTGCCCATCAATCCTAACCCACAGGATCCATTGCCTCCCTGGTGGCATACAGATACTGTATACATCCTCCCCATCACAATTCAAACCTCACATCTGTCTATTTTTACATTAAATGTGGTTATGCTAAATGGGAAACGTTTCGCTGTCTGGTTGTCAAATACAACAGGCACTAAAGGTGGCATTGTGCATTACATGCTGGAACATTGAACCATTTGAAATTGACTATTTCACTTGGTGTATGGAGATCTATTTGATAAGCATCAGAGAAGGCAACATATGAGCTTATTTTGCAAACACCAGACTACAGGAATAGTAACTTGTCTCAATACACATATTACTGTTACTTAATCAGCTAAAGCTAAAATGCTGTTAAATTTGAATTCTCAGACCCTTCATGTGTCTGTTACAATGGTCATATGAAAGAAACAAGTCAACAAATCTAAAAGATGGGCACAATCAGGCCAAATACAGTGAACCAGTGCACACATCATATAGGCACATATGGTGTTGACAGGGCATGGACAGATTGCTGGACATATGGACAACAATTTGTGCCAATTATTGAAGGAAGACGTTTCTGAGAAACAGTGGCTTTCTGAGAAAACTGAAAAACAAGAAACAGCTTTGAAACAGGCTGACACAAATACTCAACATAAAGTGAATAATACCCATTGTCATTGTGAAGATAAGTTCTCCATAAAAATCTCTGTAGGGCTTTGTTTCTGGAAAGTGTGATGTTTATGTATATTTGGCCCTGGAAACCCTTTCATTAATCCTGTATGATTCATATTCAGTTCACAAAATGAAATTATCCTTTAAATGAGGTGCTAAGTCCTAAAGTGAAAACCAATTCCCTGTATAAAAAAAAAAAACTAAAAAAAAAAACAAAAACAAAAACTAAACACATTTCATATTACTGTAGTAATAAAATCCCTCCACTGTTCTCCAATCAGACATTAATCAATCTGGAAATTGTGTAATATGAACATGATTATACGAATGGTTTTTCGCAAGAATTAAAGAACCAATGATAATATTTTATTTTATATAGGTATTTTAAACAAAGAAAAAATGTCATGCCCTAGATATATTGACCCTGATGCTAGCAGAGCAGAATAAACTGTGTTGAATAACTGTGCCATATTCATAACAAACTGCCCAATTATTAGTTCCACTAGTTTATAGAAAGAAAAAAAAGAAAGAAGACACAAATACTGTTATTTGTGATTTCAAATACCTCCATCTCATATTTCTTTCTTTTTTGGTCCATGCGAATACACCATGTCCCATAAACAGATGTCAGTTTCACAGTGTTTCAATATAATGATTGCTTACTCTGTGGTAGATGTCATGAGCATTTTATTTCTATTTTCTCAGTGGACTGTGCAGTGATTCTCCTTAAATTCTTCCCTCCGTAACAATCGTGCTGGAACAGAATGAATGACTGAATGCAGATTTGCCTGTTGTAGTGTTTTATAGGTAAATGGGCCCTAAATGGTACATGCATTACTGTGCTTTAAAATGATACTTGGGAATACTGTGTAAGGATGAAGAATCTCTGCTCTGATTTTCATTAGAAAGCTGAAAGTGACTTGTAGAGGATTGTGTTATGGACCTTAAACAAAGAATTGTACCATGTGAATGTTTCATATAGGCACACCTTTCTCAACTTGAAAATGTCATGGGTAGAATTAGAACATTAAGACATTTAAGCAGTACATTTACAGACTTAAGTGGAGTGGTTTTCCAGACAAGGTTGAAAATAACACAGTCATAATCCTACACGAATAAAATATGGATTTCCTGTTATTTAACAATCCTTGATTGGATTAAGTTTTCTTTCATTAAATTAACAGCTAGAAAACAGTAATTGCAACTTATGATGTATTTATTAACTGGCCACATAGATTGTATCCAACATTCATTATTAATATAGTGAACATTAAAGAGATATGGGAAATCTGAAAATAAACCAGTCATTGTTGAAATTTAATTTTCACCTTTGTGTATTGTCTTCAATTTTAGTTTTAAAAAAAAGCATTCAGGTGTGGTAGCCTTACCTGAACTGTAGTTAATAGATAAAAGCATTCAGCAATCTAGAATTATCATGCCATTTAGCCAAAATTTCATGGCTGGAAAACCACCCCAGATTTTTTTTTTTATTTATACGAGTACAAAAGTGCCATGGAAAGCTGCTAACTTCATTCCAAGCCATTCATCAGCTACTTAACCCAGACCTTCATCTCAAACCAAACCTCTAACATAAGCCTATGAATGATTTAGCAGTGTGCTAATGCTATCTGAAATATACCGCTTGTTAGTTTACAGTAGTTTTCTCTCATTTCCTGTACTGGGGAAGGGTTAAAGAGAACAAAGCAAGCTGATTTGGTAAGGAGTTGGTGACATCTATTGAGTAGATGTTGCTTCAATTGCAGTTCAGGGTTCATAACTTCACTCTACCTTTTCTAATAATTATTAATCATGTGTCATGGAGGTCATGTTCAAAAGGACAGAGAACCTCAGCTGAAAACAGCATATGATCTACTCTTTTTGCATTTACACTTCTTTCACTTGTACTCTGTAATTCCTACTGCTTGGTTTCCTGTGTTTGCTGTACAGTGATCTACATTAAATAAATTGGCCAATTAATGCCATGTGGTGTCAGAAATTGTACCTCTATCATGCAGCAGCAGCATTTAGTCTACTGAAGAATAGCCTTCTTTGCAAAAAGAGGACACATATATACATACTATATACTACACTACAGTGTTCAGATCCATATTCAGTGTCCAGATCCATATTCAGTGTCCAGAGTACTAAATAATGTGCAATGTGCATAAACTTTTTGCAAGCTATTACACTAAAATCTGTAAAATGGTTTGAAATTATTCCATATATTTTGTCACATTTTTTAAGGTCATTTCACACCTGGAATATGTCCGAATTACTTTAGTCATTTTGACTTGTTTATTTAGTGTGCAATGTGCCAACTTTACCACAGCAACTTGCTTCACAATATAATGCAAATTGTTATTAATACATAATTCTCAAATAAATGTATTAGTAATGCATTGCTCCTCTAGTTGTAAAACATGTATTGTTTCCCTGTTTGTAATAATAATAATAATAATAATAATAATAATAATAATAATTTCAAATACTCATGTTTTCAATGTCCTGTAGGCAAGATAGGAGACCGGAAAGAGTTACTGGACATTAAAAAATACCACTGCAAGTGTCTGCAACCACAGTATTTTGATACAAGTCTGTATGCCCTTGTCATGTCTTTGCTCAAAAAGTTAATATGATAGTATATAATAGTGAATTATTCACTAAAAGTGAATCTAAAAATATAAATTCTATCATTTGCTGACCCCTATGTCATTCCAAACACAAATACTGTTACTTTTCATAACATAAAAGTAGATCTTTTCCCACTCTATTACAGCTCTATTCCAAAAAATGTCAGAAGATAGTGATCATGAGCTTTAAAGGTGCACTATAAAAACGATACATGAAGTGGCCATAATAGCTTTGTGTCATTTGGACTGCTTTTATAATATAGCTGTGTCAACATTATTCAATACACACTGACCGTACTGTAGTTATTTTGGTTTTGATTTAATTTTAGTTAAGATATATTATGGTAAATTTTGCCATGAATTTTTATTCTTATTTTACATGTATACATAGACATTTCAGGGAATGTATGGTCAGGAAAATGTGCCTCAAAAGTCATGGAAATTTATTGATAAAAATGTATATGAACCCTGCCTAGGCAACAAGAGACACCCGTCAGTCAGATGTTCCAATATTTTAGATAACTTAAAAAAAATGTGAGGGTTCAAACAATAGGTGCCATGTTCTAAGTTGTTTAACACATCCAGATGTAAATATTAGGAAATTAAAACTCAAATTTAAGATATTTTGATCTCAAAACAGAATTTATTCAGTGTATAGCAAAAACTAAAGAATTGGCCTTGTGGTTCCTGTACTTTCAGAGGGGACTGTATGCAATCTTCTGGATGTAAAGGGTCAGCAAAGAATTCCTGAGGCATTTTTTGTTTTCTCACTAGGTATTTTTAGTTTTTACAGTAATTAAAAAAAAAAAAAAAAAAAAAACATGCAATGGTAGAAGATTTGAATACTGCTACATATTTAAATGGTGGTGTGCAACTGTCTGGGCAGGGAGTATAACAAAAAAACATGACTCCTGGCCAACTAGAGTTGTGAAATTATGTTACCTTTGCAAATAACTGCTTCCAGCTGTATCACATCAACCTGCTGTATATCTACTTATCTGGCTAACTATTAACTCTAACATGTCATTGTCATTGATTAGTTCAGTGAACCTTAACGTAAGTTACATAATTTCATGAGTAGGTGACCCTAGTGTGTGTCTTTTTAGATATTATGATTAAGTCATTGTTAGATTCACTCAATACATTAATCTGTTCATCTCATTCACAAATGACAATTACCAATTTGTTAATTTCATTCATGAACTGCAAGTACCAGTTTGCTCAGAATTAGTAGGTCTATTCGTTCAGTAGGTCCAACCAGTGACATGCTCCTTCACAGCCCGTATTCTAATGCAGTCTTTAAAAAGCAGGAAAAGCTCCCAAATCTGGCAGGTATTTTACACGGACAGGACTTAAGTGAACAAAAAATATGTGTCAGTAAATGGAAGTGAATGAGAATGAGAACGATGTCAAAAACACCATGTCCGAGCAACGAAAGGAGAAAATATATAATTTCCAGACTGAAAACCAATTTGCTTTTACACTGGTGAGTGAAAAGACTGTGTTATATTCTTGTCTGATACCAGCATAACCAAACTTTGGATCAAGCAGTGGCTCAGGAAGAAGTCACACTGACACCATGTTCAGTGAATGCTTCTAAGATTTAATATTCAAAAGCATTGGCATATATACACAGGATACAGGGAATATTGATAAAGAACGATAAATGTCAATTGGAACAGGTCACATAAAATCAAACATCTATTACATAGGTTTGAGTGATACAGGAACTAAAGACCTCCATTCTTTTTTTTTTTTTTTTTCCATTGAAAATGTCTTTTTATTGGTCGGTGCTTTTACAGGTTTAGAAAAAGAACCCTAGGATTTTGCCTCCTGTGTGTTTTCGTCTGGCCTCTTCGTGGTCTATGATGCCAGCTGAGGTCGTCAATACAATGAACCCGAATTGTCTGGATGGAAGGAGATTGTTCTGCCACTTCTCCAAATCCTTCAGCTGCACGTCAAACCTGGGGCTGATCACGCCGCACTTGTTCAGCCTGCCTGTGAGGTTCACAACGATTTTCCCTGCTCTGTGATCATCAATGATCTCAAACTCACCAATATAACCGTGCTTCATCATTACGGTGAGGAAGCGCACAATGACTTTGGAGCAGGGCCTGATGAGAACCTGGCGCTTGCCGCGTTTCTCAGCATTGTTGATGCATTTCAGCGCATCGGCAAGGACGTTCATGCGCACCATGATGCCGGTTGGTTCTGCAATATGGCGGAAAGAGCAAAGACGTCCATTCTACCAGATAATAATAAGAAGAACCTAGAGCGAATGAGGATGAAAGGGAGGGGTGATTAGGAATGCGCTAAACAAACTATCTAATGTCAAAATCATGTGCCACACCAAAAGCATAATGCGAATCAGTGTAAATAGAAACAGTCTTACCCTTACAGAAAAACATCCCCGCAGCATGATGCTGCCACCACCATACTTCACTGTAGGGATTGTATTGGCCAGGTGATGACTGGTGCCTGGTTTCCTCCAGACATAACGCTTGCCATCCAGGCCAAAGTGTTCAATCTTTGTCTTGGTCTTGGTCTGAGAGTCCTTCATGTGCCTTTTGGCAAACTACAGGTGGGCTGTCATGTGCCTTTTACTGAGGAGTGGCTTCCGTCTGGCCACTCCATACAGGCCTGATTGTTGGAGTGCTGCAGAGAAGGTTGTACTTCTGGAAGGTTCTCCTCTCTCCACAGAGACACGCTGGAGCTCTGTCAGAGTGACCATCAGTGTTTTTGGTCACCTCCCCGACTAAGGCCCTTCTCCCCCGATCGCTCAGTTTGGCCGGGTGGCCAGCTCTAGTAAGAGTCCTGGTAGTTTGAAACTTCTTCCATTTACAGACGATGGAGGCCACTGTGCTCATTGGGACTTTCAATGCTGCAGAAATTTTTCTGTAACCTTCCCCAGATCTGTGCCTCGATACAATCCTGTCTCGGAGGTCTACAGACAATTCCTTGGACTTCATGGATTGGTTTGTGCTCTGACATGCATTGTTAACGGTGGGACCTTATATAGACAGCTGTGTGCCTTTCCAAAACATATCTAATCAACTGAATTTACCACAGGTGGACTCCAATCAAGTTGTAGAAACACCGTAAGGATGATCAGTGGAAACAGGATGCACCTGAGCACAATTTTGAGTGTCATGGAAAAGGCTGTGAATACTTATGTACATGTGCTTTTTTTGTTTTTTATTTTTAATAAATTTGCAAAGATTTCAAACAAACTTCTTTCACGCTGTCATTATGGGGTATTGTTTGTAGAATTTTGAGGAAAATAATTAATTGAATCCATTTTGGAATAAGGCTGTAACATAACAAAATGTGGAAAAAGTGAAGCGCTGTGAATACTTTCTGGATGCACTGTAACTCAGCATTAAAGTTAGTGGGTTAATCTGAGTCAGCCCAGCTGAATATTCAAACAGTCCACCTACTTGACCTGTGCCCTGGACACTATTATGAGTTTAACCCAGTGTGGGAATGTCTGCGATTAAAAATTCCTTTGTGACGTCATGACCAAGGACCTTTAACAAAATATAGCAGAAACCTGGACCCGTTAACTGAGCGTATCTAGTTTGCTGTTTAAGCGACTCAAAAAAGTGACCAGTTTTATCTGTCGAAGGCAAAGCATCGCATATCACTTTTATTTCCATAATACTAGGAGGGTTCAATGTAAAACTCTTTCCTACTTGTATGAGTAGCTTGGATTATCCACTGTTTTACTCAGTTTGCTCATTAACTGTAGATTTTGTTAACTTTTCTTCTCTACGTCGATATATATAGTGGAGGGGTGGATCTCCCCATCTACACACGTATCCCCACTTCTGACACCAGGAAACTGTTCTTTGTCTGATACCAATCAGAACCAAAATTTGGTCCATATAGTGGCTGATTCCCTCTCATCTGAGCTCACCAACAACACGTTCAGTGAAAGCTTCTTAATTTCAATATTCAAAAAAAAAAAAAAAAAAAAAGCATGGCATATATACACAGAAAATATTTATAAAGAATGATACATGTCAATTAGAATAGGTCATAGATAAAATCAAACATCTATTACTTAGGTTCGAGTGATGCAGGAATTAAAGACTTCTGTTCTACCATATAATAATAATAAGAGCTGAGAGAGAATGAGGATGAAAGGCAGGCTGATTAAGAATGAACAAAACAAACTGTATTGAAGGTAATCATGGCATGGCATCATGACACAGACTAGAGATCTTCAGAATTGAGAAACAGAGATCATGCCATAAAAACTTATCAGACTGTCTGCTTGATACATTTACATTTACATTTATTTATTT
This sequence comes from Noturus placidus, assembly GCA_022414735.1. NCBI lineage: Eukaryota > Metazoa > Chordata > Actinopteri > Siluriformes > Ictaluridae > Noturus > Noturus placidus. Next base: position 269,168 of record JAFFST010054284.1, read on the forward strand.
AGCAGACGCTTTTATCCAAAGCGACTTACAAGTGCACACTCACACACCAATGGTAGCAGAGCTTCCATGC
>JAFFST010054284.1:270620-286268 GCA_022414735.1 Noturus placidus
TATATATATATATATATATATATATATATATATATATATATATATATATATATATATATATATTAGGAATTGTGGCACATGAACATGAACAACACTAGGGGGCTCTTATGGGTTTCTGTTATGCGAGGAGCTTCAAGGTTGATGAAGTTTGTTCTGGTTATGAAATGTGATGAACACGAGGCATGTGAGTTCTGTTGAATAAATATATAGTTTGAGACACACATATATTGTGTATGCACATCATTCCATATACAACTGAATACTACAGGAATAAAATGCAATTTACAATATTTTATTATATAGGCCTAGTGAAATTTATTTTCACAATTTTCATGAATTTTCATTCGTGTGGGTCACTAATAATACGTTAGACTTACAAGGATGGTTACTTTTTGTAAATTTTGGTTAGCTGAAACCACACACCAGAGGTTCTAAATAAATAGAATACTGATGCATATTTTAAATAACACATTGCAGTTCTATATAAATTTTTCTTCAGAAAAGTGGAATTTGATAATTACTGGGAACAAGATACAACTAAGAATTACATTGTGCACTACAATGTTGGCGCCACTAGATGCCACTAAGGTTTCATGGTCATATGGTCCCAGATTCCTGTTCCATCCATCCATCCATCCATCTTCAACCGCTTTTCAGGGTCACGGGGATCCATAAAGTCCAAATTACCAACAAGCATCAATGTCCTGAAAAAGAAAGAAACCACTGGTGTACAAACAACCAGAGAGGGAACAGGTCAGCCAAGGAATACAACAACAGTTGTGAAGCTGTGAAGAAAACCGCCAAAATAACAGTTAGTGACACCAACAACAGGGCAGAGGTGAAGGTATCACAATCCATTATTCAAAGACAACTTCAAGAGCAGAAATATAGGCGACATACCACACGATGCAAACCAATAATGACTAGTGAGAATTAGAAAGCCAGTTTGGAATTCACAAATAAATGCAGAGATGAGCCACAAAAGTTCTGGAACCAAGATTAACCTTTATCAAAATGATGGAAATGCCAAACTGTGGAGAAAGAATTGACCTGCTCATGATCCAAAACACAGAAGCTCATCAGGCAAGAATGGTGGAGGTAGTGTTGTGGCTGGGCTTGCATGGTTGCTTCTAGAATTGACTCACTAATCTTAATTGATGATAACTCATCCTGGTAGTAGCAGAAGGAATCTGGCTTCTAATTTACAGAGAAATGCATGCAATCTAATTTGGAGGAATTTTATCATGCAGCAAGACAATGACCATCAAAACCCACTGCCAATACAAGAAGAACTTCATCAGGGGAAAACGTGGAAGGTTTTAGATTGGCCAAGTCAATCACCAGACCTTAACACAGTTGAGCATGCATTTCACCTCCAGAAGAGGAGACTAAAGGAAGAAACCCCCCAAAACAAACAACAACTGAAAAAAAGCTTCAGTACAAATAACACAAAAGTAAAATACAACAGCGTAGTGTTGTCAGTGGGTCAGTTATTGTATACAATGGATATGCAACCAAATATTAAGTGTTATTTAATTTACTTCAAGACTATCTGTTCTTATATTTTTGCTTAATTAAAAATGCAGTGGTCTGTCACCAAAGGTGCCATGTTTTAATTGGTTTAACACATGTAGATGTAAATATGAGGAAATTAAAGTTGAAATTCTGACCTATTGTCTTTTATTCATCTTTTGATCTCAAACCCAAATGTCTTCAATCTATAGTGAAAGAATTTAGATGTTCCAAAATTTTGGAGAGGACTGTAATTATGTTCATGGTCAGAACTAATGCACTTGTGTTAAAATGGATGGTCAGCACAGTAGTATTTTCATAACAACTTCTGTCTAACATAAAGCTCTGCACCAGTCCACCCACATTACTACATTATTTTAATTTGGAAAAAAAAACCCTGAAGAACTCATTTGTGGTTAATGAATATGTCATTGCACATGCACAATCATATTATTAGTAGATGAAACCTATTGCTTTTATAGAGTTATTAGACATCATAAACTCGTATCCTTTTATGTTTAAAAGTGTGTTCAGTCAGCCACCTGGTTAAATCTAGTACAAAGTTCTGATGTAAAACCTCTGAAGGAAGTAAGTATTGCCTATATCATTTGGAAAATGTCACTGCCTTGCTCCTCTGCTGAGCTGCTGATAGCCAATCAGTGTTAAAGAGAGCACAAGGAGTTGCCTAAATAGGTCAACACAGCACACTTCTTTATAATGTATTCAGTCTAACTAGTATAGATTTATACTGAACTATAGTATAGAAGTATAGATTTATACTGAACTGTGCTAGGTTATTACCTGTGCCACTTGTCACAAAAACAAAACAAACAAACAAACAAAAAAAAAACAGCAATACATAATCCACAGCAATGCTCTGATCTTAAACCTTGTTTTTGATTTTGTGCTATGATCAAAGTATGGCTATATGTGTTAAGAAATGTATTGATTTTGCTGTGTATTTGTGTTAACTCAGGACTTTTGATGAAACCAGAAAATACTATTCATTTTGTTCTACAACTCTGAGTATTACCTCGCACCAAACTGTTTACAAAAACATTATAACCACCTATTCATTGGAAAAAGTAAGCAGACAGTTTGCTATGCCTGACATTTAGCACACAAGCAATTTTGTTTACTGTACTGGCAGCAAGACTGAAAAACAATTTTAAGAGCTTATCAGTTATGAGCTAGTAGTTGACTGCATGAATTGACAAACATTGCAGTCACAGACGGATTGACCATAGCAACAATTGGGCTGTTGGCCACAGGCCTCTAGGTTCAAGTGGCCTCGAACTGTAACCAGTTTTTTTCTCTCCAAATTTAAAAATAAAAGGGTGATAGTTTCCAAATACAAACATTTGTTATTTTAAACGCAATAAGCATAACTGGTGTACCATTCATTAATAAAAAATACACTGTCTCCTAATGGTTTTAATTTTTCTGGTGATGACCAGTCAAGGAAAGCAGACATTTCAAGAGCATGGTAATGTTCTGACCAGGAACAGGTAACATACTATTTGCTTGCAATCAGATTCAGCAATCAGATTCAGAATCAATTTGTATACACTTTCTCAGGTTGGAAACACTCCAAACCTGAGGAACACTGTTCATGTATGTTCAGCCTTCTCAAAAGGTCAAGAGGTACAGAGACATTTAACTCAGGGTTGGAAAAACAAATTCATGCAAAAAAAAAAAAAAAAAAACCTACTGGCATGAATTATTCAACAGAATTGTGGCAGTGAAAAAAATTCAGTTCCCATCAGCCACTGCACTGCACTACCTGTCACATGACCACCTGCACCTGATTCACTTTCGGTTAATGAGCACTCGTGTATATATAGTCATTGTATGCACTGTTTCCCTGTCTTTTGTTGTCTTATGTCTTATATGTCTCTATGTCACGGTGTTTGTTTCTTGCCTTAGGATCTTGGTTCATGCCATAGTGTTTTTGTATAATTGTCCCAGTGTCTTTGTTTTGTTTGGATGTTCGTTTAATAAATGTTAAAAATCTGCATCTGTCTCAACTTCCAAACGTGACAGAACGAAAGACCTATTATCGGAAGCAGCAGATCGCCAAGATGGATGCCTGGTTAACAGAATTCGAGGAACTGTATAGAGCACGATTGGAGCAGGGAAGAAGGACAGATGAACTACTTGCTCAGAATGACCCCTTGCTAACGCAGCAAGGGCTGCTGCGGCAGGACCAACAGTGTGCATGGTCGCCACCGGCCATGTTCGTAAAGGATTACGCCATGCCACGCCAACAGGAAGGGGAGTCTGTGGTCAGGGCTAATACCATCCCCCACCCTCCCTCCCCCATTATGGATCTAGGTCAGCAAGCAGAGTCAGCGGAGAACGAAGGTCAGCCTCCCTGCTCGTCTGAGGATGCTGTTCAGCTTTGCGGTTCAGCGGATGGCGTTTCTCTTCCTTCCTGTTCAGCTGAGGACATCCCTCCGCCTTCCTGTTTGGCTGAGGACGTTGCTCTGCCTTCCTGTTCGGCTGAGGTCGTCACTCTGCCTTCCTGTTCGGCTGAGGTCGTCGCTCTGCCTTCCTGTTTGGCTGAGGTCGTCGCTCTGCTTTCCTGTTCGGCGGAGGACGTCGCTCTGCCTTCCTGTTCGGCTGAGGACGTCGCTCTGCCTTCCTGTTCGGCTGAGGACGTCGCTCTGTGCCTTCCTGTTTGGCTGAGGTCATCGTTCTGCCTTCCTGCTCCACGGAGGACATCGTTCCCCCCTCATGCTACACGGAGAGCATCGTTCCTTCCTTGGGCCTTGCGGAAAACCTTGCTCCTCTCTCTGGCCTCGCGGAGAACCTTGCTCCCCTCAATGGCCTCACGGAGTGTATTTGTTTTGTTTGTATGTTTGTTTAATAAATGTTAAAAGTCTGCCTTTGCTTCTGCCTCAATCTCAATTGTTACATTAACAAGACAAGGATTTTGTTGAGTGTTTTTTGCTTTCTTACACTTTCAGATCTATCAAATGCCAAACAGGTGAAAGCTTAGTTGAAAAAGGTGTTTTGAAGGCAGACATGCTTGGAATTGATTTGGCAAATTGCAGTCATATGACAAAATATTGATCATATCTGAGAAATACAGTGGCTGTCAATCCTATGTATAGTAGAAGAATCCACTGTGCCATTTCATTGCATTTGTTAAATTTAATGTTGTGCAGAGAACTGCTTAGATACTCAGAGTAATTTTGACGCAACCTTTTCTGATTTTGCTCTAACAGGCAGAGACCAATTTAAAATGGAGTCATCTTTGCCAATTTGCTGGGCTGTTATTGGCACCTGTTGGGGGGTAAAAAATACCACACTGTAAGATACTAGAATATTTGTATGTGCTGTTATCAGCTTATCTAATTATTTAGACCACAACCTAGGCATTGATACTTAACCTTCTCATGCTGAAGATAATCTATGATCTTCATCTTCATTTTAATTTTCCTAACCTGTATGTTGCACTGCTCATCTTTCTGATGTAGCCAGTGACAAATTGAAAAGGAGAGCATTCAGGTTCCAAACCGGGAAGTACTAAAAGTGAACTTGAATGAAAATGAGACAGAGGCACCTCGCATCCCTGTCATTATGATATTAGAATCAGATTAATGAGAGTGCTCATCTTCAATGACATGGCATGGTAGCTTAGTGATTTGCATGCTTCTCTCACACCTTTTGGGTTGAGGGTTTGATTCTCACCTCCTCCCTGTGTGTGCAGAGTTTGCATGTTCAACCCCGTGCTTCGGGGGTTTTCACCCAAGTCCAAAGACATGTGTTGTAGGCTGATTGGCATCACTAAATTGACCATAGTGTGTGTGTGTGTGTGTGTGTGTGCATGTGATTCTGCTCTGTCATGGGTTCGGACTCCATCCAGGGTGTCCCTCACTGTGTGCCCCGAGTACCCTGGGATAGGCTTCAGGCTCCCCCTGACCCTGTGTAGGATAAGCAGTACAGAAAATGGATGGATGAATGAAAGCAGGAAAAACACCTGGTGTTTTTTTGGGGGGTAAGCATAGACTATCATAAAGATATTTGTTCTTTTTCTATTAAAAAAACAGATCATAAACTTTTTAGGAATGTTCTGTATATAATGCAACTGCTATCCAACTATTTGTAGTGATTGTATTCTGTTCCCCAACAATTTGCCAGTTTCTGTCATTAAAATGAAGATTGATATGATTAAATCTGTGCTGATGGTACCTGGACTCCAGTGTGCACTTTCACTTCTCTCAGTTGATAGTGAGAGGCGGTCATTTCTGAACACCTTAACTAACCTCTGGTTAATTAGGTGTCTTGCTTCCTCATGACACTGGAGCATAGATTATCCAGGTGATTCTCAATGCCCCTCGCCATTTGGAAGGGTAAAACAAATGACTAAATACATAATGCAACTGTGAACCCCATATAACAACCAGGCTTCCTTCTAATTCAGAACTATAACTGACCCATCGAGAAGACTGCAAAAGGGTGCAATATTTATTGCAAATACTGCGTCATTTCACTTTGTGGCTTTATTGAAAGGACTCTTCATATCCTCTTAGAGTTTCAGTAAAAACACCTATCCAAGGCATACCCAAAATAGAATTAAAGCTGTCCTCGAACCATTTGGATTACATGCATGCTTTTGGTCTCTTTTGAAAGATGACACTCTGAAGTTTTCTCCTCACAAGAATCACTAAGTGTTACTGTTATTGAGTAATAGAAGTTTGAACACACTGAAAGTTAAGGGTATTTTTTCCACCTAAATTTTTTTGCATACAGATGCCTGAAGATGCCTACAGCTAGGAGCAATTAGCTGGAAAACATGCTCATGCACAAGCAGTTATCAGTTATAACATTATGTGGTTATTCAGCGTTCACAAAAGCACAGTTAGATATATTAGGCTATTACGTTATTATATATAATTTTGTTGTGGAATGAAAACTGGTAGGTCAACTTTGATAGTTCAACTTATGCTAATAGCCACGCCTGTCCATGGATAAAGCAATCTACTTAAATGTAGAGATGAGCATTTCTGCTGTTTCATCCCTTTTTTACCTTCATATTTTCCTCGTTTGCTTAACTCAATCATTCACACAGTCTTCTACAATCAGAAATAGATTTTTATTTTAAAATTGGTCAGAATTCTTCTTGACTGCTTAATGCTTGAATTACAATCATTACATATGATATGCCAATACTGGTTCCCCTAAGGCCAGTGCTATGAGTAAATCAATAACCAAATTTCAGATCAGTCATGCACAAAGTATATAGTAGTCACATTATTGACAATATAACCCTTTGTTATTCAGAGCTCTAAGAACTCCATGACTTCATGAAACAGCTTCAAAATCTAAAGTTGATATTTACCGAACTGCACAATTTGTAAGGCACAAATGCTCTGTGTAAGCTACAAAAGTGACATGCATATTCAATGAGAAGCTCAAGGATTGAATGTGAATAGTTTTAGTGTATAAAACAATAAGTTAGAGAGCAATGCCACGGTCCATGGATTTAAATAGCAACTTAAACAGCAAGTCTACTATGTATCCTGCATGACAGACTACTTCTGAATGAAAAAAAAAAAAAAAAAAAAAACACTACAAGACCAACAATTTATCAAAAATTATCACTTCAGGCCCATACTGGAAAATTCCCAGTGTCCCGTTGACTGCTTTGGCCCACTAACCTGCTGTTTTTATTATTATTATTATTATTATTATTATTATTATTATTATTATTATTATTAAACTTTATTTAATTTTATTGATTTATTTATCATTATTATTTAATATTATTGCATGCCAGATGTGCTCAAGTAACTTTCTGACTTTGGCATTTGATAAACCATGAATCCGTATCAATAATAAAGCATGAACCCGTTAGTCTTCCATTGTAACGCTATCATTCTTCTCAGCTCCACTGAACAGCTTGGAACAGATTCATCACGACACAGAGCGAGGATGGAAAGGAAGCGGCCAGGTGGAGTAGAGAGGGAAAGTGCATACAAAAGCAAAACCCTCTGAAAAGAATCCGCAAAATATAGCAAAATTACTGACCTGTTCAGGGCTTCAAGTTCTGGTCAGTCTCATCTGTAAATACTGTAGCTTTGCATTTTGTTCACTTAGCTAATCAAGCATTAACCACATGTTCACTACTAGCAAACATTAGCACTATTACTATCGCCACTCAAAATATACTGAAGGACATCATTATCTACTATATAGTTATAATACTAAGTAATTTAGCAGACAAATATCCAAATTTACATACTGCACATTTAGGGAGCCCTCCATATTGTTATTTTAAATGTTGAAGGTAGAAATACAGGTAGGGCAAACAGCAGCAGCAATAACAACAAAAACCCTTTTCCAAGCTATGAGTCATACAAAGCAACATCATGATCAATATTAGGATTTTTCTAAAAATATTCTCATCATGTAGTTATTAATGCACTAACAGAAATTTTGAAAATTATGTTTACCCATATGAGGGATTGAAAAAAAAACACCTTTTCCTCCTATTTTTCCAAAATAATGTGGAGAGTCAACCTTTGTTGCAGTGGTCACTCTTCAGGGTCAACCTAAGATCACAGATAGAAGTGAAATAAAAATTAACATGCTTTAATATGTGTATAAAATATGGTATGGTTAAATGTCAGGTCTTTGAAGTATTTTTAAGTCTTAAAAAAGAGAACACATTGTCCTAATAATAATAATACATTTGAACTAAAAGAAATTTAGATTCTGTGCTCACAAATTACAGAGAGGTTATAAAGTTGTTGTTTTCCGACTACATTTACATGGGCAGCAGTAATCTAATTATTAACCTTATTCTGAATAAGACAATATTGTGATTAAGGTGTTCACATGAGTTGCTTTTAGAATATTCCTTTCATGTACCTGTTTTACATGTTATAATATAGAACATCGATTAACGGCACGCATCATTACGTCCTCACTCCACGTCGTCCGAAGTTCCTTCCAGCATTTCACGTATCAACACACAGTTCATCTTCGTTATGATACCACATACAGTTCTGGGTGTTTCATATTTAATTTTACGAAAGCTTCAAGTGCAGTTAATTATTTGTCATGCTATATGTGCAAATAGATGCCTGCTAAAATGCAGTCTGTAAAATTCACCTCCCAAATGTTCAGGTGAATCTGTTGTGCTTTTAGTGCTCATCGACTCGGGGGCAGCTGAGAACTTCATCGATGAGCAGACAGCGCGCATCCTCGGCCTCCCCATCCAAGCCCTGCTCCAGCCGCAAGAGGTGCACTCTATCGACGGTCACCAATAGAAGGTGGGGTCATCTCACGTCGCACGGCCCCAATCACCATGCAAGCCAGTGCCCTCCATCAGGAAACAATTGTCCTGTATGTTATGGCATCGACTCTTCACCCCATCATCCTTGGCTTACTATGGATCGAACATCATTACCCCCAGGTATCATGGGCAAACAAACAGATTACCCGGTGGTCCCCTTTCTGCCTTCGTCACTGTCTATAGGGTCCCACAGCCCTGGTAGCCACGACCACAGTGGAAAGCCCTCTGTCTTCTACCTCTGGCACTGTGCCATCCAATTATCATGACCTCCGTGAGGTATTTAGTAAGGAACGTGCAAGCAGTCTACCTCCCCACAGGGCCTATGATTGTGCCATAGACCTCCTCCCCGGTGCCAACCCACCACGGGGTTGAGTGTACCTGCTCTCCCAGGCAGAAGAGTGGGCCATAAACGCATATATTCAAGAGGCACTCCAGCATGGGTACATCCGGAGTACATCAGTCCGGAGGGGGTTGCCATGGACCAAAGCAAAGTGAGGGCAGCGGTGGAGTGGCCCACAACACAAACTGTCAAGGAGCTGCAGCGCTTCGTGGGCTTTGCGGGGTCATCCGAGATTTTACCTAGGTCGCACAGCCCTTGACAACCCTCCTTAAGGGGAAACCCATCCCATCTGCCTTCGTCACAGCCGACCTGTTGTTCCAGCATGTGCTCCGCTACCTTGGCCTCCCAGAGGAGATCGTGAGCGACAGGCGCCCCCAGTTCACATCGCGAGTCTGGTCCAGCTTCATGGAGAAACTGGGGGTCACCGTTAACCTCACATTCGGTTACCACTCATAGGTGGTACCCCGCCTGACCCGTTAGAGATCGGAGGTCGCCCAGCTTACAAGGTCCGGGAGATCTTGGAGTCCAGACACAGGAGAAGGGGGCTCGAGTATCTGGTGGATTGGTAGGGTTACGGCCCAGAGGAGCAGTGTTGGGTCCATCCCAGAACATTCTGGACGCAAGCTTGTGTGACAACTTCCACGCAGCTCATCCAGACAGACCGGCACCTCGGAGGAGAGGGCGGCCTCGGAGGAGTTTGGCTCCTGGAGTGAGCCCTTTGGGGGTCTCTGTAACGCCACGGCGAACTCGCGGCCACTGTGCCGGCGCGGACTATCCCAGCCACACTTGCGCTTAAGTTTGCCGGAGTACTGAGTGCAAACACCTGTGCACCGCCCAAGGTTATATAAGACCTTGTTATCAACAATGCGATGCGAAGTAATGCTCAAGTTTCCCTGTTTACTTGCTAGTTACCAAGTTCCCCAGTTGTATTTGGACTTTAACAGTTTCAGGACTTCAGCCTCGTTCATGTCTACGATTATTGGATTTCGGTTTTGGATTACTTCGGACTGTGTGCTTCACGCTTCAAGCTTCCCTCATCTCTCTGTCATCTCTCAGCCAGCGCTTGCCTCCAAACAGGTAACGAAACAATCATAGGCTAAACCTGAGAAAATAGCATACATTTCAAAATAAAAAAAACTCAACAAATTTTATTTTGAAACCTTGTCAACATAATAAATCACTATTAACACAGAATGCCTGATTTTATGTTTAAACATCAATGGGATTAAATATTGCCGTTTGAATGGGTTTCAATGAGGACATTTTTGTATTTAAGGTCCTGAGTGTAACTATTTTGTGCACCTATTTTAAAATAGATTCATGAAAACAAATGAGGGTGAAATATTAAAATTCTAATAAAAATACACACCTTTTGCAAAATGTATGCTGTTTGCTTTAACACATTAATATGCGGAAAAAGAATTTCACTGTTCTGTAATGTAAATATGACAAATAAAGGCGTCTTCTTCTTTTTCTTCTTTTTCTTCTTCTTCTTCTTCTTCTTCTTCTTCTTCTTCTTCTTCTACAAATTAGGACTGCTTCACTACCTCTTGGTTGCTTGTTTATGTTTTTATGGGATAGCCATACTGTGTGTAATAAATTGTATTTAGGAATTCAGAAAGAATAGTGTTGTCAGTGGTATCAAAATTTGTTGTGGGTGTATGGGATGGCCTGGATGAGTGTGAGACTCCCAGCCTGAAATTATGCCCCAGTCCGGCCCTGGACCATTTAATCTTTTTATGGATGGTAAATTTCATAGCACTGAATCTTAACAAGATGCCAGATTCTGCCTCTGGGAACACATGAAAAGGTAAATAAAAGAGATTTAAATGAAGACTATCTAATACATGTCTCATTACCAGTGCCAAATCACTGCAAATATGGCTTCATTGATTGCATAAAATCCATACAATCCACTCTGAAGCAGCAAGGCTAATTATATTGTTTTCACTATACATTGAAGACATTTGAGTTTAATGTCAAAACTTGAATATGAGACGATAGATCAGATACATATTTACATGTAGACATGTTAAGCAATGTGTTGAATGCAGTTTTCTTGTGTGCAATTAAAATTTGACACAATTTCCATCTACATACAGCATCATTCACAATCATGAAGACCAAGGAGCTATCAAAACAAGTCCAGGACAAAGTTCTGGAAAAATACAATATTTATCATGGTTATAAAAAAAATAATTCACACAATAAAATCCATTGTTAATACAGCTGCCACTCTCCCTAGAGAAAGCTGCCCACCAAAAGTTACTGCAGCACTATCCATTTGAGATACTACAGGCGATCCCTTTAGGACAACACCTGTACACCAACTCCTCCTCTAGTGACCAGTGCAGGAGTCAGAATAGGAGTCATCATTCCATCAGTGACCTGTGCAGTAGTCAGTGCTCCCCCAGTGACCATTGTAGTAGTCAGTACTCTCCCAGTGATCCATGCAGTAGTCACTGTTCCACCAGTGACCATGCAATGATCAGCGCTCTACCAGTGGCCCATGCAGTAGTTAATGTTACATTAATGACCAGTGCTGGAGTCAACATTCCATCAGTGACCAATTCAAAATCTAAATCTCCACCAATCATGGAAAAACTGCTATCCAAGCCTTACATACATTTTCCAATACAGAAAATATATGGAACCTTTCATGCAAGAATACGTGGATGTAAATATTTCTTAAATGAATTGCATGTTTAGTGTTTTTGTGGAATCTTGCTTGTGAATCGTGATCCTTATGTTTCCTTATAAATGATATTTTTTTGTGTTTTCACAAGCCTCCTAAACCTAAATGTGTTAATCTGTATTTAATGTAGCTTTTATTTGGATATTGTCATGTCACAGCAAACCAGCAACTCCATTTCACAGAATGCACCGTAAACTCCAAACATGGCCAACAATGACTACAACTCCCAAACAAACACACAGACACATTCACCTTCTCCGGAATACTTATCTGACACACCTGTTCATAATCACACTATACCACCTTTTAAAAGAGACTTCTTGTTCACAATATCTTTGCGAAGTAAATGCTCATATGCTTTAATCTCTGTCGTTACCAAGTCTTCCTCTTGTATTGTTAATTCTGGTTTTGATTCTGTTTTGTCCATGACTCTGATTATCTGCCTTACCTGCTTCTGTCTCCTCCTTCATTACATGACCGATATTATATAAAAACTCACACAGGCACTGTCTGTTATTTAACAAAACTTTTGTTCTTTTTGACTGTTCTGTCTAGTAAAGTGGGACAGTGCTTTAAGATAAAAAAAACCATTTAATACCCCCAAGTGGAATCACAGATGTTTTTATTAATTGCATGGTCTAATGTACCTGAACTCAGAGAAGACATAGATTCTGAACATTCTCTCTGACTCAACCAATACTGTATAACAGCAGGATTCACTTGAATCACTCGAATTATGGCCCACTTTTATGATTCCAGCTAAAACTGAGACTACAGCAAAACTGCATCAGCAAGCCTTTGTTCTTGTTATTTTTGAACCAGGGGTCATATCAACAGGAGTTCCTTTGATTTATGTCCATCAGTGTTCATGTTGCAAGGATATAAATGCTGGATTATTGGCCCTCCTACCATTGTTTCCTTTATCTTTAACCTCAAGTCATATCTCATTAAGACATAAGTCCATCATAGGCTCTAAAATCAAAAGTTCAGTAGCAACATGAAAACCAAGTTGTGTGACAATGTTAGCATTGTAAATCCTGTCACTTTAATTAGAATTCTGCCAACCAAAGATCCATATTTCTCTTTATGTAGAACTACATGGTTAGGACCTATAATTTTTGGGATAGTATGTTCTGTTGGAATTAGCAAACAGCTCAAATAAAAAATAATAAATAAAATACAGATGAAGCCTTTGTGAGTATCAATTCTGAGCAGAGTAACAGTTCCAATAGTTGGCTCTGAAAGTTAATTTACAGCTAGAATGTTTTTTTTTTGTTTGTTTTAAAAAAAAGAAATAATAATAAATAAATAAATATACAGTGCCTTGCGAAAGTATTCGGCTCCCTTGAACTGTTCGACCTTTTGTCACATTTCAGGCTTCAAACATAAAGATATAAAACTGTATAAAAAAAAAATTGTTGTGAAGAATCAACAACAGGTGGGACACAATCATGAAGTGGAACGAAATTTATTAGATATTTCAAACTGTATATATATATATATATATATATATATATATATATATATATATATATATATATGTGTGTGTGTGTGTGTGTGTGTAGTGAAATATAGTGGAAAGGGTATATACTGCTCATAGCACCTAATCATCATTTTAGTTGTTTACTTAACCACAGTGCCACTGTTGGGCTGACCGCTTTCAAGCATCCCAGTTCACCACAATACACCACAACACTACACTATACCGTGAACCCTCTAGAGCTCCTCTTTTACCTAAGAAAAAAAAATCACAAAAATCTTGTATAAACAATTTTTTTTCAGCCTAAATTTAAACACTGTGGCTGTGTCTGAGTCCCAAAAACTAATAGGAAGGCTGTTTCATATCTGTGGAGCTTTGCACCAACAAACGAAAGTTTGCTCAGGTACTACACTGCAAGACCATTCAGTACTCTATAGGTCAGAAGTAGTTTTTTATAATCAATGCAAACGTTGATTATGTACCAATACACAGTGGTCATATATTCTGGTTCTAGTAAGGACTCTTGCTGCTGCATTCTGGGCTAACTGGAGCTTGTTTATCCACCTACTGGAATAATCCAACCTAGAGGTAACAATACCTTTAATTAGTTTTCTGCATTGTGTAGTGTTGTAATTTTTCTAATCTTAGCAATATTTCTGAGATGAAAGAAGGCTATTCTAGTAATATTATATATGTGAGCTTCAAATGAGTCAGTGATCACACCAAGGTCTTTTGCTGCTGCAGATGATGAAACAGAAAGCCATCCAGAGACATTTTGTAATTAGAACCCTTACTTCCAGCTGCAAGTGGTCCTAGTACAAGTACTTTTGTCTTGTTTGAATTTAGTAGAAGTATGTTAATAAGCATCCAGTGTCTAATGTTCTTTACACATTCCACAACTTTCTTAAGCTGTTATATCTCATCTGACTTTTCTGAAACATACAACTGTGTAATCAGCATAACAGTGGAAGATAATACCACGTTTTTAAATAATTTTACCCAGAGATAAAGAAAAAAACAATAGGCTTAAAACAGAACCTTGCAGAACACAAACATCACCTTAGTATGCATAGAGAAGTCACCATTTATATCTACAAAATGATTATGATCACGTAAATAAGACCTGCACCAGGAGAGGGCCATTCCCTTAATAACAACAACATTTTCTAATCTATCAAGGAGAATATTAATATTCAACTTAGCTGTGCTATGTTCAAGCAACACAAGCAAGGGGACACAACCCTGATCAGAGGCCAGTAGTAGGTAATTTATCACTTTTACCACACTGTCTCTACGCTATGATGAGGCCAAATCCTGACCGATCGATTTCATGAATATTATTCCTATGTAGGTATGATTATATCTGCTACAACCGTTTCTAAGACATTAGAGATAAAGGGGAGGTTTGATATTGGCCTAAAGTTGGACAACTGACAGGGCCAGTTTTTTTTTTTATAGACAATATACAGACTGGCCATCGGGAGCACCGGGAGTATTCCCAGTGGCCTTATGACTGATTTGACCCACTGCCCTGCTGTTTTTAAAAATACATTTATTTATTTATTTATTTATTTATTTATTTATTTATTTATTTATTCATTTATTTATTATTGCGTGTCCGATGTTTTCTGAATTTGATAATAAATTGATAATACACCATGAATCTGTTAGTTTTCTCTTGCAATGCTACCATTCTCCTCAGCTCCTGCGATTAGTTTGGAACAGAGTCATCGATGCACACAGGATGGAGAGGAAGCGGCCAGGTGTAGAAATTATTGTGCTAACAGATATTTATGGAATTTAGAAAATTATGTCGGCCCATATGTGAGGTTAAAAAAAAAATGTTTTTTCTTCTATTTTTCACAATAGAAGTCAACCTTTCTTGCAGGGTCAACCTGAGATTACAGGTAGGGGTAAAATAAGTTAACTTAAATACAGTGGTGTGAAAAAATGTTTGCCCCCTTCCTCATTTCCTGTTCCTTTGCATGTTTGTCACACTTAAGTGTTTCGGAACATCAAACCAATTTAAACAATAGTCAAGGACAACACAAGTAAACACAAAATGCAATTTGTAAATGAAGGTGTTTATTATTAAAGGTGAAAAAAAATCCAAACCATCATGGCCCTGTGTGAAAAAGTGATTTTCCCACTTGTTAAATCATACTATAACTGTGGTTGTCCACACCTGAGTTCAATTTCTCTAGCCACACCCAGGCCTGATTATTGCCACACCTGTTCACAATCAAGGCATCACTTAAATAGGAGCTGCTTGACACAGTAAGGTCCACCCTAAGATCCTTAAAAGCTACACATCA
>JAFFST010054284.1:287423-300466 GCA_022414735.1 Noturus placidus
ATATATATATATATATATATATATATATATATATATATATATATATATACACACACACAGTGAGGGAAAAGAGTATTTGATCCCTGAAAATAATATAGCTTAATATAACTTCAGAAATATAGTAAGACAACACCCTATGCTAAACTTCTTTGTTGCTGAAAAACTGATTAACTCATTTGCTGTCACTCATCTAGATTACTGTAACGCCATTTTAGCCAGAGTGTCTAAATCCACACTCAATAAACTGCAATATGTACAAAACTGCTGTCAGGATCCTGACTGGGACCAGGACATACAATCATATCACTCCCGTTTTGGAATCCTTGCACTGGCTACCGGGCAGGTCAATTGTAAATTCATGATATACAAAGCATTACATGGCTTGGCTCCTCATTACATATCTGCTATAATAATTCCTTACACCCCAAATCGCATACTGCGCTCCTCAAAGTATAACCTCTTATCTGCTCCACAAACCCACTTAAAATCTATGGGTGACAGGGCTTTTTCTGTCTATGCTCCTTCCCTTTGGAACTCTCTTCCTCTTGAACTTAGGGAAGCTCAGACCTTTGGCATTATTAAAGCTCAACTTAAGACACACTTTTTTTGAACTTGCATTCAACTGTTGATGTCTAGTTATATTATTATTATTATTATTATTATTATTATTATTATTATTATTATTAACTTTTATAATTTATTTGTTTCTGTGTAGTGCTTATTTTTAGCACAGCACTTTGAGAAGCTGCTATTAAACAAAATAAAATAAAGTTTATTATTATTATTATTGTTGCAACCTTCAAATCAGTTGTTCAGCGGCTTAACCACTGAGCTACCACAATGTTTAAATGTCTTATAGGCTAGCAATTTATGAGAGCTGAGTCTAGCCCTGTCCCAAATGGTGCACTAAACCCTGTGGTTCTTCGCAAATTGTGCACTTTGATCAATGCAAAATAATGTGCAAATCCTTGTATAAATTAGGAAAAAACTACATTTATGACAGTAGCCAATTACTGATGTACACAGTGCACATTTTACATTTACATTTCCAGTAGCATTACAGTTTCAGTCACTCTTATTAATAAATAAATATTCTAAACTGAGTGTAGATACATTTATGAGCCTGTGTAAAATGAGAAACTCCCAAAAATGCCAAATATAGTTAACAAAGTATTAGGCTGTATTAATTTTTTTGCAAAGTATTAATTTGTTTTTAATATAGAATAATGCAACACTTTGCAATACCATTCTGTGATACCATACTGGGATGGTGGGTGGGAGGATTATTGAGGAGACAGAATTTATATATGAGAAAGAGCATATCTATTTAGATTGGGCTTTCCTCTGTGCTTTCTGCCCAGTACTCTCAACCAATTGAAACAACAAGAAAAACATGCCCAATTTAAATTTAAGTTACATTATCCGTAACTCAGCACCAACTTTCTCATTCTGAGTTTTCAGCATCTCATTTGCAAGAACTATACCATCCCCTCTGAAACTGTTGGAATGGCAAGGCCAAATCTATTGTTTGTTCTATACACCAAAGACATTTGGGTTTGAGATGAAAAGATGGATATGAGATGAGAATTTTGGATTTCAGCTTTTATTTCCTTGTAATTACATCTAGATGTGTTAAACAACATAAAACATAGAACTTAAACATAGAACATAAACATCCAATTTGTAGGCAAGCAAATGTATAGGAACAGATAAGTCTTGTTTTTTTTTATTTTTATAAAGTTTATTAAACACTTAATAGTTGGTTGCATAACTACATCAAGCCTAAGAATCACTGACATCACCAAATTGTTGGTTTCTTCTTTGTGATGCTTTTCCAGACTTTTTCTGCAGCCTCTTTCAGTTGTTGTTTGTTTCAAAGGGTTTCTCCCTTCAGTCTTCTCTTAAGCAAGTAAAATGCTGCTGAAATGGGTTAAGCTCTGGTGATTGACTTGGCCTTTAAAACCTTCCACTTTCCCACCTGATAAAGTTGTTGAGTTGGCAGTGTGTTTTGGATCATTGGCTTGCTGTGTGATTAGTTGCATTAGTTGGATGAAGTTCCTCCTGATTAATTAAGATGCATTTCTCTGTAAATTGGCATACAAAATGTTCCTGTAATCTTCTGAATTTATTCTGCTGCTACCATTATGAAGTACATCATCAATAAAAATTTGTGAGCTTGTTTTAGAAGCAGCCATGCCAGCCCAAGCCATAACACTACCTATACCGTGTCACTTTGGTAGAAGTTAATCTTGGTTCCTTCTGTGGAACCAGCTTCTGTGGTTTATCTTGGTATTTGTTTACAAATTCCAATCTGACTTTCCGATCCTTACTGCTGATGAGTGGTTTGCATTTTGTGGTATGGCCTCTATATTTCTGCTCTCAACGTCTTCTTTTTACAGTGAATTGTGATACAATCAATCCTGCCCTGTGAGGTTGTTGGTGATGTCACTGACTGTTGTTTTTTGTTTTTTCTTCACAGTTCTCATAATAATCAACTGTTGTTGTTTTCCTTGGCTGACTATATACCTACCTCCTCCAGACTGCTCTTGACTTGGCTAGATTTTGTGAAGGGGTTTTTCTTCACGTAAGAAATAATTCTGTGATCATTCATTTTAGTTGTCTTCCATGGTTTTCCAGGCCTTTTGGTGTTTCTGAGCTCGTCAGTGTGTTCCTTCTACATAGGAATGTATCAAAACTTTGATTTGGCCACTCTCAATGTTTCACCCTGATACGTTGTTTTTTTTTTGTTGTTTTTATCTCAACATAATGATGCCCTCCTCGAATTGCATTGACACCTCTTTGGACCATATATTGCGTTCCCATGAACAGCTACCAAATGCAAATGAAAATTTTGGAATCAACTACAGACCTTTTATCTTCTTAATTTGTCATGAAATAATGAGGAAACAGTTAATTGTCCAATTATCTTTGAGCCTGTGAAGATTGAGGGGTTTAACAAAATATTTTTTGTTAAACCCTTCGAATTAGAGATGATAGTCTACACTTCTGTGCACCATTTGTATGGAAGAATAAGTGTCACCTCATAAAAGAGAAAAAGGAATTACTTTTCACAAGAGAGGTCTCAGAGATCATGTGTGTTTTTATTTTATGAGGGTCTTTATGAAAGAATTAAGGCAGGCTGTCCCACAGAATATTTACACCTTTATATAAATGTATCTTTAAAAAAAAAAAGCAAATTTTGTTGAATATAAAGTTGAACATAAAGCAACATACATTATCAGGTTAGACCCACATCTCTCCAAATACTTGCATTGGCTTACAAGACATTCTTTCTCTTCTAACATGTCAGAAAGTTACTGTATGAAAGTACTTAAATTAGTTAGCAACATTGTATGAAGCAGCATCTAGGTTTCATATATCTATGCAGTTTACTCTGTAGAATATTCTGATTCAACATTGAAACTTCAGTATGAATAACAATGTTGACAAGTAAAAAAAAATAGTGCTAACAAATAATTATTTACTAAAAACAAGAAAAAAAAAACTACATCAATTATGTACAGTAAAACTCAGACAGATAGTTTAAGACACAAGATAGAGGTAGGCATAAACTGCAATACAAGATAAGTGCTGAGCATGTATTAAAGATTGTTTTTGTATGTTAAAAAGAAAATACTGCCATGCAAAACTAAAGCATGGGTTTTATTTGAATCTTTTCATAAGGATTCACTTTTATTCCACTGGCAGTGTATATGTTGATTTTATTTGAGTAGATTGCGAAACAGAAATGTATCAGGTTTTCAGATTTATGTAAGAATCAGAAATAATTATGTTATCTATTGCATCAACATCAAAGGAAACTCATTTGCTCCTAGGAACCATACCTCATTATGACATTTTGAGAGGACATTTTTGTTCCCATGCATACCATGTCTATTGCATCTAACAAAATATTTGCTGTCATGACATGATCAAGTCAGTGTGGGGCCATGACAACCATCCGTTCATTTTCCATACTGTTCATCCTACACAGGGTCACGGTGGAGCCTGGAGCCTATCCCAGGGAACGGGGTGGGGCCATGGCCATTTTTTAAAAAATCCACCCAGTTGTTGAACATTGAAGCAAAAGTAGTTTTAAAGTGATAAGAAACTTTTGTTGTCATATGATATTAAGCCGGTGTGTTTTGCAATGTTTATTAAACAAGTGAGCATTCACACACACTCAGATTCTTAATACAGTGGGGGAAAAAAGTATTTGATCCCCTGCTGATTTTGTATGTTTGCCCACTAACAAAGAAATGATGAGTCTATAATTTTAATGGTAGGTTTATTTGAACAGTGAGAGACAGAATAACAACAAAAAAATCCAGAAAAACGCATTTCAAAAATGTTATAAATTGATTTGCATTTTAATGAGGGAAATAAGTATCTGACCCCTCTGCAAAACATGACTTAATACTTGGTAATGACTTAGTAATTACTTTTCATTTTCAATGCTCTGGCCGAGGGAAGGAGGTTCTCACCAAAGATTTGACGGTACATGGCCCCGTCCATCGTCCCTTTGATGCGTTGAAGTTGTCCTGTCCCCTTAGCAGAAAAACACTCCCAAACATAATGTTTCCACCCATGTTTGATGGTGGGGATGGTGTTCTTGGGGTAATAGGCAGCATTCCTCCTCCTCCAAACATGGCGAGTTGAGTTGATGCCAAAGAGCTCCATTTTGGTCTCATCTGACCACCACACTTTCACCCAGTTGTCCTCTGAATCATTCAGATGTTCATTGGAAAATTCCAGATGGGTATGTATATGTGCTTTCTTGAGCAGGATTTCAGTCCTTCATGGCGTAGTGTGTTACCAGTTGTTTTCTTGGTGACTATGGTCCCAGCTGACTTGAGATCCTTGGCAAGATCCTCCCGTGTAGTTCTGGGCTGATTCCTCACTGTTCTCATGATCATTGCAACTCCAAGAGGTGAGATCTTGCATGGAGCCCCAGACCAAGGGAAATTGACAGTTCTTTTGTGTTTCTTCCATTCGTGAATAATCGCACCAACTGTTGTCACCTTTTCACCAAGCTGCTGGGCAATGATCTTGTAGCCCATTCCAGCCTTGTGTAGGTCTACAATCTAGGTCCCTGACATCCTTGTCGAGCTCTTTGGTTTTGGCCATGGTCGAGAGTTTTTATCTGATTGATTGATTGCTTCTGTGGACAGGTGTCTTTTATACAGGTAACAAACTGAGATTAGGAGCACTTCCTTTAAGAGTGTGCTCCTAATCTCAGCTCGTTACCTTTATAAAAGACAACTGTGAGCCAGAAATCTCTCTTATTGAGAGGGGGTCAAATACTTATTTCCCTCATTAAAATGCAAATTAATTTATAAAAAAAATGAACATGCTTTTTTTCTGGATTTTCTTGTTGTTATTCTGTCACTCACTGTTCTAATAAACCTACCATTAAAATTATAGAATAATAATTTCTTTGTTAGTGGGCAAGCGTACAAAATATACAGGGGATCAACTACTATTTCCCCCCACTGTATACACCCATTTGCATCTTTAAATTACACACACACTTTCACTCATTTAATATACTAAAATATGAAACAGCATCTCAAACTGTCAAGTCCATGGATACCCTTCGTTTGTAGCCAACATATTCACCAATGAAAGATCCGTCCTCACTGAACTCGCAGTCCTCATTCCCACAGTCAACTGAGCTGTCCATGCTTCTCCTGTCTTCTTTGATGTCTCCCACTAGTGTATGCTGGCTGTTCTTAAGAGGCTTTTCATCACTGTCACTGTAAAAAACAAAACCAAGCAAAATGACTAATTTCACCTGAGCAAACTAAGAGAAAAGAGAAAGAAGAGGTCAGGATGGAATCACTGTTTTTCCTCTAACTGATAAATGCAAATAAAAATGCTTCAAAGGGCGATAGTTTATAGTGTGTGCTCAGAGACAGAGTGAAACATACTAACACGTGTGATGTCATGTGACTCTACCCCATCCAGTCAACGGTATGGAAGCAACAGGGAGATGGACTCAAACACCGAGTCAACTGAGCAACCGGAAGGTGCTTGTACCAAGGAAAAACGCAGTGTCCGTCATTTGGACGCATTTTAGCTTCATAAAGAAGGCACACATTTATGTCAAATGTAAACATTGCATATGTTGGTATAATGCTAAATAATGAGAGAAACAGTGTGTGTAAACAAACAACCTGTTGGGCTACTTTACCTCCTTGAGGAACACAGGAGCAATCCATGATTGGACAAGGAACGTAATTGAATACTAAAACAGATACAAATAGGAGGCACACTATTTTTTTTAAAGGTTGAGATTAGAGGTGTGCTTCAGGCCTGGGATCCAATGAGAGGCAACAAAAAAGGGATTTTTTCCTCCCATACTTTCATACTTTATATTCGTTATAGTTTGGGTGCCAAGCTTGCAGGACAAAGAGAACATTCATTAACATGATATGAATAGGAGATGCACTATTTATAAGTGGATGGCTCCACTAGAGTGAACTAAATATTGCCTTATAAAGCTCCAAAATAAAACCATATTTATACCATATCAATTATCAAATTAACTGAGGTTGAGGAACTGTAGAGTTTCAGAAGTAGACTAAATTATGTTCAGAAAAATGCTAACTGTTATTTCATTTGTGAATGAAAAATCATTTCTCTTTCAAAGTTGTCCTGCTTTTTTCCAGTGTTTTTTGGACATAGTGATAGAGTTCACATAAAAAATAAATAAATAAATAAATAAATAAATAAATACAAAAATAAAAAAAAAAAACACATGTACTGTCTAGAACTTGCCCACGTCTGGTTTAAATCTGAACACACATATTTTCAACACTAACTGATAGAGATGCTGGTAAAGATAGTGTCATTGTGTTACACCCCTAGAATTTAGCATAAGGGAACAGTAGGTGTCGTATGAAATAAAAAGGTCACTTTGAAACATAAATTCTTTGATGCTCTATTGATTGGCATATACAAATTATTCCAAGCTTGAAGGAAGCTGCAGTGGAACAGCTCAAATGTGGCTGTGCCTTTTAGATGGAAATTGGAAATTTAAGTGTTGCACAACCATTGTCTTTATTATTTCACTAAACAATAACATGTTATTGCATAGTAATATCTAGGGCTGGATGATTAATTGAAAGCTAATCAAAACCAAAATTCAAAGCCTCTAGCCGACATAATTTCCCCTTGTCGATTTTTTTTTTATCCTGTTACTACGTTCCCCTTAAGAACATACTAACACGTGTGATGTCATGTGACTCTACCCCATCCAGTCAACGGTATGGAAGCAACAGGGAGATGGACTCAAACACCGAGTCAACTGAGCAACCGGAAGGTGCTTGTACCAAGGAAAAACGCAGTGTCCGTCATTTGGACGCATTTTAGCTTCATAAAGAAGGCACACATTTATGTCAAATGTAAACATTGCAGAAAAAATGTTTCAGCGACCAAAGGTAATACCACCAATCTGTTTCAACACTCGGAGCACAATCACATTACCAAATATGAACAGTGCATGGATCAAAAAAAAAGAGACTGACAAGCGCCCAGCAACAAGTGCCTCCATAAAGCAGGTGTCGATAACACAAGCATTTAAAAAAATGCTACACAATATGAAAAGGATTCAAGAAGATGGAAAGAAATATCTGATGCCATTTGTTACTACATAGTGAAAGATATGGCTCCCATAGCTACAGTGGATTTAAGCACCTCGTTAAAAACTTGACAGGACATACACTGTGCCATTGCAACCATATTTTTCCCAAACTGTGCCCAACATGTACAAAACATATTATAAAAAGGGGGCTGCTGAACTGAAGTCTGCACTTTGCAGCCAAATCTGATCTCTGTTCAAATAGGACCATAGTTTATATAGATTAATAGTTTGTGTTATATAGTTTATAGTAGTTCAATAGTTCGTGTCTCCTTCAATTATTTTCAAATAAAAAAAGATAAGAAATGCATGTTTTCATTAGAAAAATAAGATCCCACCTTTAATAGTTGAGCATATTACAGTACAAACCTTGTGAATGAACTATGAGGGCAAAAAAACTCACCCAAAAGCAAAATAATTTTTCATTAATCGTAAACGAGGTAACGTTCAATTAATCGAGATTTTGATTTTAGGTCATATCGTCGAACCCTACTACTATAACACATTTCCTCATCTCCTCAGTAACTACAATGCTGTGAAGTTGCTAATAGATCAAATGTTGCAGCATGGACAGTGTGATTTCTGCCCCGATGTTCTTCTATTAATGTTTATTGCAGATCCCATTTCTGACAAATAGGTAAATGGTAAATAGCGCACTTATATAGCACATTTATCCAAAGTGCTTTACACTGTGTCTCATTCACCTATTCACACACACACTCACACACCAATGGTAGCAGA
Organism: Noturus placidus; assembly: GCA_022414735.1. Classification (NCBI taxonomy): domain Eukaryota; kingdom Metazoa; phylum Chordata; class Actinopteri; order Siluriformes; family Ictaluridae; genus Noturus; species Noturus placidus. The sequence goes on from JAFFST010054284.1 coordinate 295,807, forward strand.
GCTGCCATGCAAGGCGCTAACTTGCCATCAGGAGCAACTTGGTGTTCAGTGTCTTGTACAAGGACACTTCGGCATGTGGAGTCACGTGGGCCAGGAATCAAACTGCCAACCCTAAGATTAGTGGAAAACCCACTCTACCAACTGAGCCACAGTCTGTGAAATAGCTAAGTGGGGCAGTGAGTGTGCTTTCCTGTGATTGCGCAACATAGAAATTGTAAAAAGGCTGTACTGCAACTGTAGAAGGGCTAGCAAAAAAAAAAAAAAAAAAAAAAAAATTGTTGTATGGAATTTAAAATTGAATTTAAAATTGTTGTATGGAATATATTAACTACCTGAACTGGCTAGGGGATTGTAGAATGAGTTGTGAATGAGGATTTCATGGAGATTAATATTGGGTGAATAGTGCATATACAGTTACAATCAGAATTATTCAAGCCCAATTGCAAATCTGGTTTATTGTCAAAATTTACAGGAATTTGAAGTACGCTTGGGATCATTGTCCTGTTGGAAGGTTCAACGACACCCAGGCTTCAGCGTCCTCACAGATGGCATTAAGTTTTCTCCTAGGATTTCCTGATACTATAATGAATCCATCTTGCCCTCCACATGCTGCAGGTTTCCAGTGCCAGAGGATGTAAAGCAGCCCCAGAGCATCACAATCCACCACCATGCTTGACTGTGGACAGAGTGTTCTTTCTTCATTCTTCCTCAAGACATATTGCTTATCCATCATGCCAAAAAGTTCCACTTTTGTTTCATCACTCGACAGAACAGAATCAAGTAACTAATGTGGCTTATTTATATGATTCTGCAATGACATTTCTTGTGTTTTTGGGTCAGTAGTGGTCAATGTCTTTTGCAGTCACTCGAGAGTTTATCATAAGCTGCCTTCTCAGAAATCTGGTTGCAGACATTGATAGCTTCCTTTTTCTGCCTTGTCCAGGTAGTGTACATTCAACAATCCCCTAGCCAGTTCAGGTAGTTAATGTATTCCAGCTCAAGCACACCTGGTGAAACTAATGAAGCCCTTAATTAATTGCATCAGGTGGCCTTGAGACAACACCTGTTTTGCAAATTTGTGCTGTTGTGATGGATTCTATTCAGGGGATTGAATAATTGTGATAATGGAGAAGTCATTATAAGTTGCATTTTCAGTTGAATTTGCAGAAACCAATTAAAGCTTTCGTTGTGTTGAACTATTTCAGTTGCTTTTACTCATGGGTGTAACCATGCATTCTTTGGGGGGAGGGGGGTCGTGCCCCCCCAATACTGAGGAAATACCAATCTGCCCCCCAATATACAGTACAAAATATTTTCTACATGTCCCAATTTAATGAACCCTGCCAACGGATCTGTCTTTTCTTCATCTACTCTATTTATTTATGTCTATTCCTTTTTAATATATTTCCGTTTGTTAAGGAAAATCGGTGTGCCCCTCCTCCAATTATACACTTGGTTGCATTCATACTCAACACAAGTTTGTTGATATATTTTAGCAGCTCAGTCTATAAGAAATGGATACAGCAGCCAAGCAGAGAAAAGTGCAGCAGAACATTTTTTTTTTTCAAGCTTTTTTCAGTTAAGTAACTAGAGATACCTAAATAGTAGGTAACCTTATCTTAGTATAGAAGACATCATACCATGGTTTGTTCTTAAGAACGTCAATTAACTGTTGATGTTTGCACACCCACAAAGTAGGCTAGGCCAACATCAGTTCCAAGTTTTGACCATTAACGTTACATTCATTTGCATATCTTCCCGCTGAGTCCCCCCCCCGTCCAACTCTATATAGTGGAGCTCTGTCTCACCCACCGCTATGGACGAACCACCACTGATTATCAATGTAGCTGCTCTTATTATTCTGCACACTGAGTTGTGATTGACATAGTTTTAAGTCTTAAGACTATGATGAAACTAAGTTGAAATTGGTAATATTTAAGTAAATTTTAGGAATGTGTGCTTATGCATATGCAGTGATTGCATTTCTGTCATGGGGCCCCCACAGTCCCTACAACAACCTCTGAGCTCTGCAGCTCCACACAAATTTGTACGTAGCAAAGGAAAAGAAAAAACCTATTAAGTCCATGCCACTCATATGTAGACAATATGTAGTTGCTTAAGATAATATATTGATTTTTGAATTTTATGGTTATTACACTGTTAATTTCATGCCATGAATATTTTCTAAAAGGTACTAGACTAACTCTTTCATTGTACATAGATCTACAGCATTATCACACATACCCAATACACACACAGGTTTGCACAACCTCTTTCTTCACTTGCCATGCTTTCTGCCATGATTGTATGGTTTGCTTGCGGGAGAGAAAGACATGGTGTTATGACACCCTTATACAAAAGCCTCACAATAGCAAACAAACACAGCAGAAAGTATCACTTACCTGTATTCACAGGAAGTCTCATCATTCATGCCTTGAAACTCCAGATGTGGTCGCACTTCTTCCTTCTCTTTCACTGCATAGGGGATAATTAAAAAAGAACCAATAAAGTACTTTTAGAAAAAAAACAGTCACTTTATATTTCACAGTTCAAACACTAATGTTATTCTTTGATTTATAGTCATATACAGCTGTGCTGAAAATGAAGCTACTGTTTTGAGCTGTGGGCTGAAAAGCGACAGAAGGGTTTTCTGCTTTGCTTTTTTCTGAGTGGGTTTCAATGACATTGATTACTTTGAAGCTCTCAAATGCTAGCACACAGAGTGTTGTCTCAGCGCTACACATCTTTATTTTAATAATTCCCTGCAAACCTATAAGTATTCAAAGGGAATTTTCCAATCAATTTACAATCTGTTTTTCATTTTTATCTTCTTTATTTTGGTTATGACCTCCAGCCTGTTTTCCGACTACAAATCTGTCGATTTGTATAATAATAAAAAGAATATATGTGCAGCTCCTCCCTGCAACCATCCCAGTTTCTTACAGAAAACCGTGCCATAATAATGAACACAGTGAGTGTACATGATTCAGAGAGAAGGCATGGCTCTGATATCTTCAAAGCCATTTCCAATCAGGAACAGATTCAAACTAGCCTTGGAAGAGGTGCTCAAATTCCTGCAGTAGGTTAACATTTACCTTCTGTCCAGCTCTGCTGACACATTCTACATTTGCAGCGGCACCTTCTACCAAACTTATACTTGAGGCAAGTCCTCACAATGTTATAGTTATATAATGCTCACTGTATTTCACCTATCAAAAAGGAGTTTCCTTGGGCCAAAACCACGATAATTATCTCATTGCTTAATGGCAAAGCATTGGAGTGGGCTACTGAAGTCTGGGCCTACCAAGGTTAACAGTGAACCATGTACAGTGGTGCTTGAAAATTTGTGAACCCTTTTGAATTTTCTATACATCTGCATAAATTGATGTTATGTGCCACAACAAATATGAAACAGGCTCTTAGTATGGGCTTACATGGTACTAGCTAGTTGACACCTGGTTATTTCCTGCACAATCAAATATTACAACAAAAGTATAGGTGACCCTTACTGATCCATGATGTTACTATGTGAACTTTTGCAGCATATGTGCAACTACTAAATCCCCTTTAACTCTTCCAGCAGGAAACTTTTTTGCCACTTAATTTTCTTTGTTTTGGCTAAGAGCTCAAATCTGTTTCTTACTATAAGTTTGCACATTTACATAAGTATTCACAGCCTTTGCCCTGACACTCAAAATTGAGCTCAGGTGCATCCTGTTTCCACTGAACATCCTTGAGATGTTTCTACAACTTGATTGGAGTCCTCCTGTGGTAAATTCAGTTGATTGGACATGATTTGGAAAGGCACACACCTGTCTATATAAGGTCCCACAGTTAACAATGCATGTCAGAGCACAAACCAAGCCATGAAGTCCAAGGAATTGTCTGTAGACCTCCTAGACAGGATTTTATCAAGGCACAGATCTGGGGAAGGGTACAGAAACATTTCTGCTGCATTGAAGATCCCAATGTGCACAGTGGCCTCCATCATCCATAAATGGAAGAAGTCTGGAACAGGCAGGACTCTTCATAGAGCTGACCGCGAACTGAGTGATCGGGGGAAGGGCCTTAGACGGGGAGGTGACAAAAACCCGATGATCACTCTGACTGAGCTTCACCATGTCTCTTTGGAGAGAGGAGAACCTTCTCTGCAGAACTCCATCAATCAGGCCTGAATGGTAGAGTGGCCAGATGGAAGCCACGCCTCAGTAAAAGACAGCCCATGTGGAGTTTGCCAAAAGGCACCTGAAGGACACTCATACTAAAGATTGAACAAAGATTGAACTCTTTGGCCTGAATGGAGGAAATCAGGCACCAGTCATCACCTGGCCAATACCATACCTACAGTGAAGCATGGTGGTGGCAGCATCATGCTGTGGGGATGTTTTTCAGTGGCAGGAACTGAGAGACTAGTCAGGATCGAGGAAAGATGAATGCAGCAATGTACAGAGACATCCTTGATGAAAACCTGCTCCAGAGCACTCTGGACCTCAGACTGGGGTGAAGGTTCATCTTCCAACAGAACAACGACCCTAAGCACACAGCCAAGATAACAAAGTAGTAAATGTTCTTGAGTGACCCGGCCAGAGTCCAGACTTGAACCTGATTGAACATCTCTGGAGAGATCTGAAAATGGCTGTGCACCAACGCTCCCCATCCA
>JAFFST010054284.1:315243-338379 GCA_022414735.1 Noturus placidus
CACCTTCATTTACAAATTGCATTTTGTGTTTACTTGTGTTGTCCTTGACTATTGTTTAAATTGGTTTGATGTTCCGAAACACTTAAGTGTGACAAACATGCAAAGGAACAGGAAATGAGGAAGGGGGCAAACACTTTTTCACACCACTGTATAGTCAGCCTATCAGAAGTATCAAATATTCAAGTTCGACACACTCATCGAGCGGGAGGTAGAGACTGATTCCGATAATGAGAAAACCAATTACCTGTGTTTTTTTTTAATTGAATTTGCCTTAAGGAATCAAATAATAAATCTTACACCTTTATATATAATCTTTGCAAATCAAGGATTAAAATATTTGGATTATAATACTTTGGATTATAATACAACGTCCCAGAGTTCAAGCACAAATATAAGGATGCACATAGAGGTGAACGCAATTGTTGTGTTAAATTGATAAGTAGCCTAATTTACAAATTATAAATTCTTAATTATTTATTAATTGTGTTTAAATTCTTTATGCAGAATCATACACAATTATTCACAAGCTGATTCAAAATCAGGACATACTAAAATTTTTGCCCATTTTAGAAGCTTGAAAATGGGAAGTGTTATACAGAGAGACTTAGAGAATTATAATTCAGTTCTATACTTAACTAGTGTAATACAGGTTACTTACCCATGACCATGATGTTGGCATTGTTCAGTAAAGTACCATGTTTGTTGGAGGCCTCACACTGATATACTGCACTGTTATTTCGTTGTGCTCCATAAAGGATTAATGTGTTATGTAGCACTCTGATAGGGGATGAGGGGAATGCTGAAAAAGAAAAAACGATTGTTGTGGTCATGAACAAAGTTAATACTTTTTAATATTTCTAGGGACCTGTACATCCGACCATATATCAGGGTCTAGCATTGATTATTAATAAGCAATTGATGTAATACAAAGAGACAAACACCACCTAAACTAATGAATCAATTAATAGTGCCAAATGGCATTCCAGAGTTTTATTTTTCAAAATATATTTACAGTGCCCTAATCATACATGACAGCTTGACGAACTGTGATTAGATCATACTGTCAGACAGTGGCATTGCAGCTAATACAGCAATATCACACAAGAAGTCGATATCATGCAAGAAACATTTGATTAATTTCAAGGTCAGAATTGCATGTAACTGAGACAAGCCTCTGCTTTAGTCAAACACTCACCCTACATTCAAAGGTTCTTGATTAATTCTGTGAAAAGTCTGTAATTACTGTATGTCCGATGTCTAAATACAAGAGTTTATAATTCCATCCATCTTTTATACCGCTTATCCTACTGGGTCGTGGGGAACCTGGAGCCTATCATGTGGCACAAGGCAGGGTACACTCACATACACATTCACACACCCATTCATACACTACAGATACTTTGGACACGCCAAACAGTCTATCATGCATGTCTCTGGACTGGGGTAGGAAATCGGAGTACCCGGAGGAAACCTCTGCAGCATGGGGAGAACATGCAAAATCCACACACACAGGGCTGCGGCAGGAATCGAATCCCTGCCCAAGAGTTGTGAAGCAACCATACTAACCACTAAGCCACTATGCGCCAGCGATGTTTATAATGTCCATATCAAATCCTCACTGTGCACATTTAATTCAACTATGAATACAGCCCAATATGAAATGGACATCTAAAGAGTCTCAGAGTGACTTTAAATCCATGCTTTTCCATTATTTCTGTCTCTCATCTCCTACTACATTTTCTCCCTCTATTTACTCCACACTTCTGTGTTTGAGCAGTATTCTTTAGCCATAGTCAACAGATACCACTTTGTGGATCAATACCTTGTTGTGATGGAGGGGCCTGTGCACTAATAATGTGTGCTCCATTGCTTGAATTCAAACTCAGGGCTATGTCACGGGCAGCTTAATGCTCCCAGTAAAGCCATCCTTTGAGGATAGATCTAAGGGATGAGTTCAGACACAGAGTGATCTTAATGACCCCCATGGAAGATACTAAAAGGAAAAAATTTAACCCCACCCAAATTACAGTTACTTTGTGATGCTTTGTGATTAAATGTGATTAAAGAATTTGGAGCACAAGTTCCAGAATTCTGCTATTTCAAGTATGCTATTAAGACAGAGGCCACTGAAGTACACTGACATTACTGTCATTCTCATAAAATTGGAGAACAGATGCAAGTGCAGTTTTTTGTTTTGTTTTTTCGTTGAAGCAAATACAAACAAACCAAGGCAGAATAATAAAATTAGCAGGACAGGTACTGGGAGCAAAACATGAACATGACATGAAGTCAAGAAAAGCAAAATATAAGTTATATAAGGAGTCCAATCAAAGGAGAAAGTGAATAGGAATTAATACAATAACAGAAGATGTCCAAATATATGACAGGGTGCACCCTGTTGGCTTGGAAGTGAATTCTTCCCAATGAATGTAATAGTCATGTTCAATGAACCAGTTTAAGATGACTTTTGCGTTGTGACATGGAAGTAGCCATTATAAGATAGGTAAATTATGGCCATAAAGGGATGCACGTATTAAGCAAAAAATACTCAGATGACTAGACAGTAGAAGAAAATACTCAGATGACTAGACAGTGGCATTGAAATGTTGCCCAAGTGGTATTTAGTGGCCCACTGTGTGCCAAGAAACCATTCCCCACAAGAGACCACCACCAACATTCTGAACTGTCCATGGATTCATGCTGCTGGTGCCAAATTCTCACCCCACCATCTGCATGTTGCTGCAAATATCAAGATTCATCAAACCAGGCAACACTTTTCCAGTTTTGAACTTTCTAGTCATCCTGTCCCCACTGAAACCTCAGATTCCTATTCTTGACTGCAGGACCTATAGCTGTTGCTGTTGTAGCCCATCTGCCTTTAGGTTTAATGAGTTGTGCATTCTGAGATTTTATTCTGCTCAGCATAATAAAGTATCTTTTTATTTTTTATTTATTTTTTAATTTTTTTATTGTAGCCTTCATGTCAGCTCAAAGCAAGCTGACCATTCTTCTCTGACCACTCTCATCAACAAGACATTTCTGCTTGAAATCTGTCCAGTCCAGTGTGTGGACCAGAGTAACTGTGAATTACCAACACACCAACACAACTCCTCTTGTGAAGTGAATAAAATTCCATAAATAATTGCATCCTCAATGAGAAAAGCAATTCAGTAGGACCCAGAAACTTAAAAATTTAGGAATTAACACATGTCAATACAAAAGAAAACAAGGAAGGTTAGAGCTTGGGGTTCAGTTTGTGTGTTTTTTTTTTTTTTTTTTTTTTTTAGTTTTGCATGCAAAAAAGAAATACACAGTGGTAAATGTCCAGCTCATTTTCAGTAAATCTATGTGATTTGAAATATAATTGGATAATTTTTTTACTGTAATTTATAGTACTCATTCATTTTATAATCAGCATTGTGGGACAGATAACATATTAGTCTATTATGAGTCATTTTACCTGTTTTCTTTATGTTTTTGAGTGTGTGTTGAGTTTCCTTACTTTGGAGCGGTTCACCATTCCTCATCCAGGTGATTGTGGGTGGTGGATCTCCTGAGGCATGGCATTTTATGTGTACATCTGATCCAATTGCCACTACTTGACTTTTTATTGGCTCTTGCACCCAGTGTGGTGGCTCTAGGAAAAGAGGATAGTGATTATGAAAATGTCCAGATTAGGGCAATATTTTCCTTCTTGTGTAGTTCAATAAGCTTGCTTGAAAACTGTTGGTGTGAGTTATAGTGGTAATTAAATTAACTTTACTAGGAACAGCAGGTAATTATTAAATTGTAATTTAATTGTGTGTGTGTGTGTATATATATATATATATATATATATGAGTGTGCATGTTCTCCCCGTGTGTCGGGGGTTTCCTCCGGGTACTCCGTTTTCCTCCCCCAGTCCAAAGACATGGATGGTAGGCTGATTGGCGTGTCTAAAGTGTCCGTAGTGTATGAATGTGTGTGTGAGTGTGTATGTGATTGTGCCCTGCGATGGACTGGCACCCTGTCCAGGGTGTACCCCGGACAGGGGTAGAAATATCAATACAATTTCTGTATATCATTTCATTAATAAATTAAAGAATAAATTCAAACCTTCTACTTTAATTTCGAAGAAATGAACTTCTTCACCAGCAGAATTCTTTGCCTTGCACATGTATTTTCCACCATCTTCCTCAGTGACATTTTTTATAACCAAACATTTTCCATGGTTCTTCATGTTGGTGCGATTTGGCAATTTCCCTCCAATCCTGGTCCATTCTATCATTGGTGTGGGGCTATCAGAAAGATAACATATTAAAATATTGCAGATCATCCAACATGCAGCTCTCACATTTCTGTATATAAAAGAAAAACAAATGAACAACAACACTGTGAGAATGATTTGATAGAAATAGCTAATATTTTACAACAGGAACACAAACTTACAATCCTTCTGCAATGCACTCAATCTCAAGATTTTGTCCTTTCACCAGATATGTTTGGGACAGATCACCAGAGGGTACCAGAAAATGTGGTTTTCTCTCCGAAACTGAGAATGCAAATTCCAAATGAACTGTAACTCAAAGTAAACCTGGGTAATCTGATAATCAATAACTTTGACAAACATTTGAAAAAGTACAAATGCAATTTTGAAAGACTCACTTGTGACATCTGTTTCACCACTTGAGTTTGCTGGAAGTAAAAGGGGAATAGCAACTATTTTCTTACAGAACTGCATACAAACAAATGCATCAATATCATCAGTTGGGGCCACATGTCTGAATCCAATATCAAAATCGGTTTCATAGTGTATGGTCTAATCATGCCATGAACTCACTTCCCAGCCTGCACTGCAGCCTAGAAACATGGCAGCCACGGACTTCAATTCCGAGAACACTCACACATTGACACATCCACTCTCACATTAATTTTAATCATGCACATCTGCATCCAATACACACCACAATCACAGCCACAGTATAAAAGGACTTTTATTACACTCACTCTTTGCTAAGTAGACACTCCATTCCTTGTGTTTGTGATGATACCAAGCCTGTTTATCTCTCTGCTCATGTTTCTGTTCTTGACCCATTTTTGCCTAGTGTTTTTTGATATTGTCTTGCCTCTAACATTCTGTTTGTTGATTGCCCATCATTGCCTGTTTTCTGGATCTGATTATTGCCTACATTTTGGATTTGTTTGCAAGCTCAATAAACTCATATACCTGCATTTGCAACTGTCTGCCCGTTCCATCACATGACACACATGAGCAAATGGCTTGCCTCAGATTCAAATAATCTACTCCTGAATTAGAGATTTACTTCTATGAAATCAGATTTTTAAAAAATATTTTATGAAACAGTTTTTGGTGGTGGGCTCAGACATCTGGAACTGTACATTTCAGTGGACAGGTAAAGTAAAGGACGTGACATACAGGACATGACCACAATAGCCATGGCAGTTTTCTGGACGATGGTGCGAATCTTTGGGAAAGAAGCAAAACAGCAGTAGTCGCTATGGCTGTCTTTTTCTAGCACGTTTGAAAAATACAGGTTTCCATTCAAGCCCATGGACACTCGCTCATCCTGTTCAATGTGTTGAAGATCTGCAAACAGTACCAAGAAGACAGTTATGTGGAAAACAGCTGATCTTATTATGCAGTATACAATGTCCTATTATGAAAGCTTATGCAACCTTTATGAAAATGAGCAAAAATTATTATATAAAAACAGTATCACATGCAATAAGTGACACATTGGGCTCCCTAGTAGAGCAACAGAAAAGTGTTCACCCTATTGAGATTGTGAGAATTAAAATCACGATAATGCCGCAGCCTTCTGTGGTTCGGAGTCCAATGGAACAAAACTTCCATACTCTCTCACCCTATCAACCACAGTGACATTAGCCAATCATGGGCTGTGACCTCATGCATGCAGAAGGGGCCAGAAAGCACATTCCTCTGAGTGTGTTTCAACACGTCATGAGACCGCATTACCAGACTTCACCCATTTTCTCCAATTTAGTTACCTGTACACACCAGTCAGCTCACTCCTATCATACATAGCCTATAAACTGAGAAGGGTAAAGGCTAGCTAGAATGCTAGTACATGCTTTCTTCAAGATACATAAAACCTGACAAATGCAATTTTTAACAGCAGCAAAAGCATTGTCATTCCCATGGATGAAAGCACTATCTACCCTTTTAAATATAGCTGAGTTCACAGAGGCCTGCTATTGGCTAGCATTGCTGTTATTTACAGGGGAGAGAGCATAAGCACAGTGTAACCTCAGTGTAAGCACAGCCAATTTTGATTCCTTGGCTGCCGTCTATGGACAGGAGTAGCATCATCAGGATTCAACCTCTCAATCTCACAACGTTAAAGCAATGTTTTTCTGCTGTTACATGTCAGAGCCCAACAAAAAAGTTTTCATTTAATCAATGCATTTTTATACAAAATAAATAAATAAATAAATAAATAAATAAATATCCTGCCTTGGAGAGAATAATAGCACTGAATCTCCAACATCCATGTAACATCTTAACAAGGTACACTTGTAGAGAGGTCTTGGTTCACTTACTGTACCCATGCAACAGTTTACAGTAAGAACCTTTCCATTCTTAGACTTATGAAAAACGTCTGAGAGGTTTTCAGTAGGATTAAAATCCAATTACCTCGGTCATCATTGCAAAACAGTGATTTTGTGTTTCTTTAACCATTTTTGTGTTATTTGTGGGCATATTTTTGGGCTGTAATATCCAGGTACTAAGCACACTTCATGTAGTGTAGAATTATAAACTACGGCAGTAATTTTATTAAAGTTAAAGTGATCAGGGATGTGGGTCAGAGACACCATGTAAACTAAACCTGGTCATCTAAACTATACTTAAGTAAAATATCCCTCAGGGCATGTTTGTATCAGTCTAATCCATATTTCATGTGGTGACCTCATAACTATCACAAGTTTAGGAAATAACATTTACAGTATACGGTTTTATATTGTGCAATGTGTGATTGTTCTTCACATACACACACACACACACACACACACACACACACACACGGGGCACCTGGTCTACATGGGAGACCTTTTCCTATTGTTCCAATGACATTGAACACATTGTGTCTCTTCCATTTTTCAATGGGAAGAGATGCATTTATCTTCAAGCATCCTATGCCCACAACTCTACCCATTGACTCTGTAAGTTCTCTTTGCTTCATATAGTTGTCTTTTGTGCAATAAAGCCATTTATTACTTTCACTAACAAAAAGATTATTATTTGGAATCTGTTTTATTAAGTTAACAGTTATAAATTGGAGTCAGATAATTAATTAAATGTACTGGAGTCAGATATTTAAATCATAAAGCAAAAGACACATTTAACCTTTGGCTCCACCCATTTCCGTCCTTGGTCATAGGAGAGCAGGGTTACTATGATAATATCATTTTATATTTTAGTCCTACACATGATGTTATCAAACTTCAAAAGAGCCCTGAAGCACCAGCCAACAAACAATAACAAACATTTTGCCATAGTACTGGATAACAAAGGGATTCATTATGTGTACATGTCATACTTATACCCCAAAGGTAAAAACAACAGCAGAGTTCCTGGGAACTGAGAACAACTGAACAACAATAGTTCTCAATAAAGACTATTTTTTACATTTATTTAAAATAGTCATTAGCTATGTCATTCATTTTGGCACACGTGTTTTAGAGAATACACTGTTATTTTAACCCTCCTATTATGTTATGGGTCAATTTGACCCATTTCTGCACTTGAGAATTGTCTGAAATATGTCTGAAATATTGGTTGATCTCTCTTTTTCTCTTAGAATTTTTTTTTACTTTCCTCATTTAGGGTCATGAACTTATATGAAAATATTTCTTCTTGTGGTTTGTCTTGGATAAGCCATAATAATAGCTGTTCTTTGTTGTATTTATGTGTATTTAAACTGTGGAAGTCATTTTGACCCATAACCAAATGGATGTAACTTCTTTTTCCAACATAATAGGAGGGTTAATTATTTTTGTTAAAACAAAGAACATTAGATCAGCTTTTGTCTGAGTGAAAATTTTAATTGTGGCTTATACACAATGGTGCTTGAAACTTTGTGAACCTTTTAGAAATTTCTATATTTGCATAAATATGACATAAAACATCATCAGATATTCACACAAGTCTTAAAAGTAAAAAAAAAAAGTTAAATAAATAAATAAATAAATAAATAAATAAATAAAGTAATTAATTAATTACAAAAATGTTTCTAATTCCTAATTTTTGCCCATTTTTTGAAAGGTGCTAATAATTTTGAAGGGCACTATACATAATCTGGCTAGCAAACTGCATGTGATCATTTCACCACCTGATCCTACAAGCTAAAAACTAAGACAATGATCCATTGAACTGGAACTCATCAGCTTAAAAAAAAAACTTACCAATAGTCATCCAGTAGAGCAAGCAAGGTGGAATGCCTTTTGGTGGGTTACATTCCAGGACGACTGGATCTCCCTCTTTAACCACTGCTGGCTCTACAATTTCTTTTGGAAACTTTGGTGAAGCTTTGCAACAAGTGCAATAAAACACAAAGAAATGCTGATCAAATCCTATCAACAATACATATCATCTAATGAGCAACAAAACTGTTAATTCTGGAAAATTACTTACTAGGTACAATGAAATGGGTTTCCTCTGATACTGCAACTCCCATTTTATTGGATGCATAGCATCTATATTTACCCTGATATTCAGCAAGGTATTTGTTGTTTGGAATAACAAAACTTCCACTGTTTTCAAAGATTTTGAGTCTTGAGTCATTATATGGGTTAAAGGTCAGGCCATTTTTAGTCCAATAAAACCTATTAAATCCAAAATTCAGAACAAAAATTAGTCTTACTCAACCAAACTCATTTGTATATATGTAAATATCCCATGTATTCCCTCATAAACTGTATGAATATATTATCTGTTAAATGTAAAATAGGGAAGGAAAGAACAGATAAAAGACTACACCATCAGTCATGATGGTCTAACTCACACTGGTTTTGGATTCCCTGTAGCTTCACATGTCAAAGTGAAATCATCATCAAATGCCACAGCAACAATAGCACTTACAGATTGAGCTGTGATTGTTGGTGGCTGCTCCACTGCCGAAAAAAGCAAAGTTGCAGTCAAACATTTAGATATTATAGTATCTGTTGAACTAATTAATATAAATGGGACAGTCACATTAACATGAACTGATTAACCCAAATCTTCCATATCTTAATCTCCAGTTTATTAGCACATACATAATAAGTTGTGCTAATTGACATAAATCTTTTAAAACTTTCAATTTCTTGGTAATGACATTGGCAGAGCATATTTGGCTGATCTACTTGACTCTTACACTAGATTTGACTCTTACACTGATACATGTGCAGATATAGAGAGGTTTGCTCCACTGGGTATGTGAAATGCATGTGGACAGAAGCAGAAGCAACCTGGAATTTTTTGTATTATACAAGTCACAGGCTACACTTTATTTACAACAATTATTTAAACTTTTTAACAACCATTTAAAATCTATGTATTAGCCTTGATGTTATCTTCTCAACATGTTTCTGGTATATGGATCTCTCCTTAGACAAGTAGGTAGTACTTTGTTTTTGTATGACTGGACAGACTTTGAGAAGGACTGTATTCAATGGGTATATTCACAGTGTATCCGAGTCTCATAGATAAATATTCACATCAAACTTATTGAACCTTACAATAACTATCAACATATTATATATTCTATATACTGTATACACAAAGAATATCAACATTATGCACAAAGTAATTTATCCATGCCCACATATCCACTACGGATAATATTCATGCATAATAAATATACTTTAAATATATCTTGTTTTTAACGATATTGAGCACAGCCCTCTTAATAAGTAATTTAGTGCTTTTCATCACATATATAACTAGATTTTCAATTAGACTCCTTTTAGTGGTAGTCAGAGACTCAGGCTTGCAAGTCACCTTATTTCAGTTGCTTATTTAGTTGTTTTCTTTTGTGAATCTCAGTCATATCAAATAGAAATATTTTATGTATATAATTTTTTATTTATTCTAGAATGGAATAAACAAGACACTGTAAAATTATAAATAGTGCTAATTGTTATAAATGTCTAAAATTTGGGTAGTTGTGGCTCAGGTGGTAGAGTCTGTAGTGTTGGCGGTTTGATTCCCAGCCGACGTGACTCCACATGCCATGCCTCGGCAAGACACTGAACATCAAGTTGATCCCAATGGCAGGCTACCGCATGGATTTTTGTAGAGCCGCTACAGTTTAAAAAGTGCTATATAAGTGCAGACCATTTACCAAATTATTCATGCATGTGTTTGGAAGGAAACTTAAGAACTAAGAAGAAACCCACACAAAGGCAAGGAGAATATATATATTATAAGTTAAGTTAATTCTTATTATTTTTTCACAATATCTGCCGTGGCTCATGCTTGCAGCCAGTGCCAGCACTATATGGGAAGAAACAAGCGAATATTGTATCCCTTTACCATTCAAATGGACATTTTGTTAAATTGCTAGCCAGCTCTCACCTATCATATGACAACTAACAATAGGGGAGGGTGAAGGCAAACAAGTGCTTCCTGTGAGACACATGAAGCCATGAAACCATTGCTTTCGAATTGCTGCTCATGCTGCATCAGAAGGTACCATAACACACTCAGAGGAAAGTCCTATCTGCCCTCTTCCACATAAATGAGCTCACAAATGCCCTTGATTGGCTAGTGTTGAATCCTATGGGCCCACCACTCGTGGGGTGAATTGTGGGGGTCGGGTGCACTGCTACATGGGTGGCAGTGAAGGTCAGGGGCCTTGATGGACCAGATTTGGGGGCAGAGGCTGGCTCTTGGGACGTGGAATGTCACCTCTCTGTGGGGGAAGGTACTGGAACTTGTGTGGGAGGTGGAGCACTACCGGTTAGATCTGGTGGGGCTTACATCTACGCACAGTCTCGAGTCTGGAACCCTACTCCTGGATAGGGGATGGACTTTATTCTACTCCGGAGTTGACCAGGGTGTGAGGTGCCGGGCCAGATTGGTGATACTCACAAGTCCCCGGCTGAGCGCCGTTACATTGGAGTTTACACCAGTGTACGAGAGGGTCGCCTCCTTACGCCTACGGTTTGTGGGGGTTGGGGACTCTGACTGTTGTCTGTGCATACGCACCGAACACCAGTTCAGAGTACTCAGCCTTCTTGGAGACCCTGAACAGAGTCCTGTTCTGCTGGGGGACTTCAACGCGCATGTGGGCAATGATGGAGATACCTGGAGAGGCGTGATTGGGAGGAACGGCCTCCCTGACCTAAACCTGAGCGGGCATTTGTTATTGGACTTCTGTGCTAGTCATGGACTGTCTATAACGAATACCATGTTCGAACATAAGGAGTGTTGAAAGGAGCATTGAAAGGAGTCAGTTGAGGTGGTTTGGGCACCTGGTAAGGATGCCCCCTGGGCGCCTCCCCAGGGAGGTGTTCCAGGCACATCCAACTGTGAGGAGACCTCGGGGGAAGACCCAGGACTAGGTGGAAAGACTATATTTCCACACTGGCCTGGGAACGCCATGGGATACCCCACTCAGATCTGGTTAATGTGGCTCGGTAACAGGAAGTTTGGGGTCCCTTGCTGGAGCTGCTACCCCCGCGACCCAATTACAGATAAGAGGTTGAGGATGGATGGATGGATGGATGGATGGATGGAAGGCTAGTGTTGCTATAATGCACAGGTGAGAGAGAACATGCCATCCCTTCCACCCAAAGAGCATGGTCATGTGACATTTAAACTTGCAATCTCCTAACAATAAGGCATGGGAGCCCAGGTCTTTATATTTTTATGAACAAATGCTATTTTTAATCAGTCCTTGCATACATTTTATATACCAACATTGATGTGATGCTCATTTAGACTCCCAATTATGTAGGGTTTATACATTTTTATTATATTGAGTCTGTCTATCATCATATTTTTCGTCCCATTTACCCGACTTTTTCCCACATCCGATAAAATTTGCAAAAATAGTTTTGTGATCCTTTTGAAATTAAATTGATTATTGCATTAATTATTCTTATACCACAGTGCAGTTCAATTCTCAAAACAGAAGTTTTGCATTCATTTCCTATAAATGCATGGGTCTGGCAGTAGGCCAGCTGTAACATAAATGACAGGTTTACATTAATGTACTAATAATATATTATTGTTCCTATAGTAACAGCGCTCACATGTACTGTATGTGTACTAGATGTAATATAAGAATGATAATAACTGGATTTTAAATGTAAAATAAAAAAATAAAAAAAACACTAAACATAAAAAATGGTTAAGTTATGAGTTTGTTGAGTCAATCCTTAATAAATTACATTTGTACATTCATTTCGTATAAGCAGATCCAGTGGTATAAGCCTGCCATCTATCCATTCATTTTCTTCACTGCTCATCTTACACAGGGTCGGCGGGAGCCCAGAGCCCATACCAGGGGACCCAGAGCACAAGGAATCAAACCCCACAAAGCTGTGCCCCCTATAAGGCTGCCAATAAAATATAATATTTGCATCATACCGCAGACTCCATGCCATATGTTTTGCTTTAATTTTATTTTACTTTTTAATTCTGCACTGCTATCCATGAGGACAGTGGAATAGTGTTCCACTGAGTACTGACAAAATTGATTTAAGAATATCCCTGATTATTTGATAACAGTTATTACACTGATTAAAGATTTTTAAGTGAATTTGCTTCTTTTTTATGCCTACTAGCTTCTATGGTGAGAAATAGGATTAACCAATTGGAATAATACATTTGACCCATATCTGTGTAAAAGTTACAGGTCAGATAGCTACAGTATATCCTTAGAGACACTGAGGTGAGATCCAGCAAAGTAGCCTGCTGGATATTTACAGTAATTTCTTTTGAATAATTTTGATTATATTGACTTATAAAGCACTGAAGGTTTTTGCACCATAGTAACTGAGTGAACTTCTATTTTTTTATGGTCTGCCACACCTGCTTCATTAAAAAGGTACAGGCTCTTTATTGGTACCTCAGATAATGAAGGCTACAGCAAGGGTGAAGAAATTTCTATTACAAAGCGATATGTTCCTCAAAGCATTAAATTATCAATGAAGTGGGCTATACTCAGTATGTTTAAAAGTCAGGTAAATGTATTTATTACATATTGATCTTATTCAAATAGAGTAGTGGTGATGTGGGTGTGGTGAAGTGCAGAATGTGATCCCAGAACAGTACAGTGAAAGTTTGATGCCTTTAGAAGGTGCTGCAGATAAGTTTACACATGAACAGTTTTTTTTTTTCTCTATGGACTGGGTTGCACAGTAACAGATGATCATGACTCTATAGTAAAATATAGTATATAAAATATAGTAAAAATAAGCAAAACAACGACTGAAGAATTTTATGGCCAGACTACTTACCCTCATAAGGTACATGCAGGCTAAAGGCAATAGAAAAGAAGTTGAAAAGGAGCCCAGCATCAAAGCTCCTGAGTCCCCTCATCCCATCAACCTGATGCGAGTACTGAATTCCACCAAATTCTCAGTCAACACACTTTGCAGACTTTTAGAGAAAAGAGATCTATACGGTGAGAAATACAAAAGTAGAACATAGATTAAATATTTTTTACGTACAGTAGGTGTTGACTAATTCCATAAAAATCAGATAAAAGTTCTTCAACTCATTGAAGTCATTACTAATGACTGAAGTGTTACTGTGCTGTTCTTGAGTAGTTAACGATGATGTAGAACAGTATTTTAAAGTGAAAACTATGGAAACTGAAAAGTGTTACTGTGCTGGTATTCAGGAGTTAATCATGTGGAACTACATTAAACATGGCTATTCATTACTACATTGTGCTATTTAAAAGACAGTCATTTACATTTTTTTAAGTATGTTAATGGGAAATATTTGTCACTCATTGATACATTACAGTCTCTTACTTTTGTAAATTATTGTTGTCCATTTCTTTCTTTAGACCTTGACTGGCTAAATAAAAAGGACACTTTGACCCTGAGCTCCTCTGGGGAGACCAATAATAACTCAAATAAATATTTACAGTTTAGACATTTAGGTATTGGTATTGGTTGAGGTATATTAAGGTAGTAGATCTTCAGCAGGAAGATAAGCCTTTGCAATTGGGAATCAATGCTAGTGTGATCCATAATTAATCAGTAGATATTAAAAAAGAGGAAGAGTTTGCTAGTTTTTTTGGCGGTTGTGGCTCAGGTGGTAGAGCGGGTTGTCTACTAATCGAAGGGCTGGCGGTTCGATTCCCGGCCCACATGACTTCACATGCCGAAGTGTCCTTGGGCAAGACACTGAACCCCAACTTGCTCCCGAAGGCAAGTTAGTGCCATGAATGGCAGCTCTGCTACCATTGGTGTGTGAGTGTGTGTGTGAATGGGTGAATGAGACACAGTGTAAAGCGCCTTGGATAAAAGCGCTATATAAGTGCATCATTTACCATTTACCATTAGTAGTTCAGCAGGACAAATGTAAGGCTGAGAAATTACTGTATAAAACTCAGTAATTACTGCATAGTTAATGTAATATTGAATGTCTACAAACATACTTACTGAGTGATTAACTAGTAGTTCTTATTCCTTAATAGAAATATGTTGTGTTAACCCGTTTAATCCCAAATTTTTCCCAGACACAAAACTATCCAAATCATGTGTCATTAGTATCCCTTTGAAACAATCAATCATAATTTTTTGAAATGTATTATTTCATTATTTCATTATTATTTTATTATTTCAATATCTGCTGGAGATGCATTGATAGATCATTCAATAAAATTTTTGTAGTCTTAGAAATTAAACATTTTTTTACGGTCACTATTGTGACCGGTGGGATTAAACGGGTTAATGAAGAACTACGCATTAGTTCCTATTTAGTTCCTGCATAATTCTTATATCATGTTGCGGGACACGATGGCGCGACTCGCTACGACGAGATCTGGGGCGCAATTGGATGGGGCTCACCCAGGATCGACAGACTTGGGCAGATCGTTGTGGGTTGCGCTGACCACTTTTGGCCGGCGAAGACAGATCGATTCTGGATTCTGGATAATTCTTACATAGTTAATCATGAGTTTTTGAACAGTATTGTAAACAGAACAATACTGTTACCAGAACATGTTCTCTATATCTCCAGATCACTAGAGAAAGATTTAATTTCATTACAATATTAGCCACCCTTTTTTGTTGGAATTTTAAGAAGGCTAAGTTTAACCTGTCAAACACAGTGCACACTGTGTAGTAAGAATGTTATAAGTGTACTAAACTATTATCCATGTCCAAAGTGCTGTTAGTGGTCACTTTAAACATAATTGTTATAGTTATATAATATAATTGAAACATATAAGTAGAACTGAATAAATTTCAATTGACAGTAGTTTCCCAGCTGTAGTAAACATGTCAAAGGCTCATTCCAGACATACTAACTTACTGTCATATGAAAGACAGTAGTAAAAGACATCTACCACAAGCCATGTCAAATAACAACAACAATAAATGAAAAAAGAAATAAAGAAAGAACGAAAGAAAGAAAGAAAGAAAGAAAGAAAGAAAGAAAGAAAGAAAGAAAGAAAGAAAGACATGTGCTATTGCTGGTTGGGGTTTTAAAGAATCTGGTGCAAGCACATGCTGTATATAGTTTCAAAAGGTGCTTTTAATTCTGAAGTACTACACAACAATTGTACAAAGAACATAACAACTGTACCATCACAAAGATAAGAAACGTTTAGTTTAGAGCATAACCACAGGCCTGCAGGTTGAAGCTCTGTCATCTTTCAAGTAAGGCACAAATTTAAGGTACTCTGATGTCAGCTGTCAGGCCATAACATAAAAGTTTCCACATTGTATCCGCAAGATTTAGCCATCAAATTTTACTTAGAGAAAAGCTTCTCCAGCCGATGAACACTCAGTAATTATACCATAGAACACCTACCCAAAACCTGTCAGAGAGTTCTCATGGTACATACACCAACAACAACACGCTGAGAACTACTGACATGGTGAAATGCAAAGTACCTTCTCCATCAAAAGACACCTTTACCTGCCATAGTCTGAACATAATCGTAATGCATAGACACATTTTCAGATACAACTTCATTAAAGCTGCTGTTAATTTAAAGAAATAAAGAAATTAATCTGCACTGAGCTGTTGCACCAGCTCTAAGTACAAAGCTACACTATAAATAAGATAAGAATAACTAAATACTATACTAAATTAGCCAGTAATGGTACTTGCATACTGTGCCTTCTTAACATTGCAGCATTTAGTGGTGAATGGTGGTGCAAATTTTCATTCAGACCACTCTGCATCTTAGTTAGCAACTCATTATTATATAATTTATCTTAAAAGTTCCCTCACACTGGTACCTTTAACTTCTTATTTGACAATGCATATTTAGATAAGTAAGATCTAAGCATTAAGCAAAGCTGTTCACGGCAACATGTTTGGGAGAAGAACCAAGAAATTTTCATTTCACCATACAGTATTTACAATTGTGCAGTACATTTTTCTTCAGCTATTAATGAGACTATACTAATTTGCAACACTTTCACAGGCATGAAATTGCAGTGTTATTGAAAGCCAGACGTTACATCAAGATGCAAAAACAAATACCAAATACTTACTGCTAAACTGTTGCTACTACTAATTAATGATTTTTTAAATTTCAGATACTGCAGGATTATGTCAAATGGAAATGTGCAACATGAGCTCCCAGAGTGTGTCCTAGGTACATTAAACTCTTCATACATGATAGCACTAAATCAAACAAAGGAAATGTTTTTACTTACTTAAACAAGTCCCCCTATGTAGTATTCTCAACAAATCAGCCCAACAATTGAAATAGTTGGAAATAGTTACTATATTAAATACTTGTCCAAGCCCTCAGTATGCTGCACTAAGCCACACATTCTCTCACTATCTCTCGCTCTCTCTTACAAACACACACACACACACACACACACACACAGATATGCCTCACTACTTCAGCAAAGCACTAAAGGAGAGCCACTCAGTAGACATGTGTAAGCAAAGCCTCTCCCTAGGCTAGAAAGTTCAATATGTGGAGGACAAACATTGCAGCAAAGCGTGAGCTATTCAAAAGTCATTAAGGTATGGCACAGAAAGTGATGGAAGTCCTGGTTGTTTTATGTAAAAAATCCAGCTATTATGGTTGTAATACAAGGACATTTTTGTCATATATGCTAATAAGCAGATGGAATTGCTGGAGTTTTAGTGCATTGATTAGTCATTTTAGGATTAGAGTGTTAATAATCCTCAATAAAGCCTACAATCTCTTACTGCTTTGTGATAGTATACAAGAGCAATGTACATTGTCAAATCTTTTTTTCTTTGCCAATGATATGATTGCCAGTAATATGATCTAAAATGTGTTGTGTGTGATAGAGATCATGTGTGGCTTTTCAACTAATGTGTTTTTACAATGTTTTGTTTTCCTTTCAACCATTTTGTTTCATTGCTTTTTATAGTGTATCAGAGACAGCATGCCCTTTTTATGTATGAGGAAGGATAACCATTTCCAAAAAACACATGGTATTGTGTTCAGCCATATGTGATATTAAAGTGTTAAAGTGTTATGGCCTAACTCATGTTCTGCTATACTTTAAACAATACACTGGATACACACTGAATATAAAATGTCTACACATATTTGTTAAAAGTGCAGTTTTATGTGATGTAAAAACGAAACTAAGATAAAATTGTGTCTCCGATTTCTCTTTGATCTTTTCCCTCCTCAAATGTGATATAGTAATCAACAAAATTCAAGCGAAATACATATAGAAATGTTTTAGGAAAGATACATTTAAAAAAGCACTGCTCAGCCATGGTTTACAAAAAACTTACAGTACAAAGCATGTATGGGATCTTATTGTCAAAAGGTATCAATCAGGAGAGGAGTATTAAATAATTTCCAAAATTTGACATGCACCTGGAACACCAGTGAATGTCATCAGCAACAAGTGGAGAAAACAGGGCACCACACTGTCATTACCAAGAAAGGACATCCGTCTAAAATTGACTAAAGAAAATGAAAATTTATTAGAGAGGCTGCAAAGGTACCTATGGCAGCATTAAAAGAGCTGCGGGCATATCTGGCTTTAACAAAGTACATCAAACAACTTTTCACTCCCTTCAGAAGAAAAATATCTCCTGTATTCTTCACATATTTGGGCTACATGGTAGAGTGGCTAAATGAATAATAATAATAAAAAAAAACATTAATAATTTTGTCAAAACATACATATACATGGACGACACAATGTGGTCATTATGGTCTGATGAAACCAAGGTAGAACTTTTTGGGTATAATTCTAAAAGATATGTTTGTCACAAAATAGGACTGCTTATCATCCAAAGGACACCATACACAGTGCATGGTGGTAGAAGTATCATGCTATGGGGCTGCTTCTTTTGAACTGGGATTGGGGCTCTAGTCAAGATAATGGACAGTGGTAAATACAAGGGGATTAATGGATAGTGGTAAATACCAATCTATTTTGACACAAAAATTGCAGGTCTCTGTTAAATGACTAAAGATGAATAAAAAGTTCCAGACTGATATTGACCCTAAGCACAAATCCAAGTCAAAAAAGTGTGACTTTAGAAGAAGAAGAAGAAGAAGAAGAAGAAGAAGAAGAAGAAGAAGAAGAAGAAGAAGAAGAAGAAGAAGAAGAAGGAGATCAACATTTTAGAATGACCCTGTCCTATCGAAAACCTTTGGAGTAACTTGAGGATGGCTGTGCTCAGGAGATCAATTTGATAGATTTGGAGCTTTTCTGCTCCAATGAAGAGTGGAATAAAATTACCATTCAAGATGTGCTAAGTTGGTAGACACTTACTCAAAAGTGCTGTATTACAAGCAAAAGGTGATTTAACCATTTTTTTTCATGATTTCTCACTTAAATTTTACATTGCAAAAACCAAATCATTCTAACAGGGGTGCATAGACTTTTTATAACCCCTGTGGATGCTACCTGTAATTTTCCCCACTTCTATGTTCTTGCTTTGCTTCAGTTTCTATTAGATGTAATATTTCAGAGGTTGAGCTTGTATTGTTTTAACCTGACTCATTGAAAAATGTATATCTTATTAGAATGTTGTGTTTTTCCATAAGCAGATACAAATCTGGGCATTCCTTTGCAATAGCCTGATATTATCTCAGGATAATATTAAAGCAGATAATTTTGACTGAGATACAGAAAACAGAAATGACAACAGAGCTATTAAGGACTCACATTAAAATAGTTTATTATACAAATGTAATAACTTCTAAAA
Organism: Noturus placidus; assembly: GCA_022414735.1. Lineage (NCBI taxonomy): Eukaryota > Metazoa > Chordata > Actinopteri > Siluriformes > Ictaluridae > Noturus > Noturus placidus. The sequence continues at coordinate 334,607 of JAFFST010054284.1, forward strand.
ATCTGTAAATCGTATTTGCCTTTTTATAAGTCTACATACAAATTAAATACAAACGAAATCAGTAAACAGTTTTAGCCAATCAGTGCACTCATGTCTTTTAGTAAAGTCAAAATGGAATCTTTAAATTTAATTTTCTCCCTTTTTACTTTTGGGGTAAGCAGACTATAAAATGCTAGTACTTCAATCCAGATTGAGACACATGCAAAAGAGAAAAATATTTCAGTCCAGGAAGCTTAAGGGTTCTCCCAGGATTTAGGTATGTAGTTATATTATAACTGTATTATTATACAATCAAAAGCCATGAGGCATGAGCCATAGAGTATTAAGATTTACACAAATAATTAAAAGGAAGAAAATTTTGGTTTGTTCATGACAGCAGTCTGTTCTTTAGAAATCTTGAAGTGAGTCAGCTTCCTAGAGTGGAAAATGTATTTGTTCTCGTGGATAGGAGGTGCATTTAAAGAAGAATAAGTGGATTAGATGCCCTGACATGTCTATCAAACACTGAGGATTAACATGGGAATGAAGAGCTATCATTCCAAAGTATGAAAACACACACAGCAAAGTTTGTGTGACCAAACCAGGCTGATTACATAGCAGTTACAGCAATTTATGGTCTTGAGAGACCCTGGAATTTTGGGGGATTAAGCCCTATAATCATACTAATCATATTCTGGAAATATGACACCAGTATAGACTTTATAGAAAATTTGTGGATGGGTGTAAAGATAAGGCAGAGGTCAGACAAGGTTCTGTGATGTTTGCCAAGTTTGTTAAATAATAAGATATATATATATATATATATATATTGCAATGTATATATAAATACACTTTATATTGCACACTATTGTTATTGAAGACAAAATGTCATTGCAACACCTGCATTTCTTTCAGAGGACTGTACTCAATCAACTGTCTTGTATGGTTTCTCAGTTTGGTTGCTGTGGAATAGGTTTTAGTATTTTTTTAATTAAATACTGTCAAATATTAATGGTTTAGGCATTTATTGCATGATATGATTGTTAAATATCAGAATATAACTACTTTTAATGCTATCAGCTGCTTTGTAAGGTCAGAAGATTATGTTTCTATTGTGTTAATCATAATTTTGACCCCACTAAAAATCATCACTTTCTAATTATGAACATTTTATGTAGAATATGCAATTAACTTTCAATGGATGCATGACATTTGAACCAGACTATCAAGAGTACATTTATAGCATGTGGTATGTGAGACAAGCACATGTCTAATCTTTATAATGGTTCGTGTTGAATGGTTCTTTAAGAAGATAATAAGATACATTCAAGAGGCCAACGGACCAACGCTAAAACATCCAAACAAACTGGTTAAACTAATCACTAAGTACACTCCAATAAGAATTTATAGAACACACCAAAACAGGCAGTCATTTTTAAAACCCTGCACTTAACCTGTTTTTTTTAAAGCCATTCTACGTACAAACATATACTACATACATAACCAGACCTACATATAGGGCATGATCCTATTTGTAGATGCAGCAGTTCTGTGTGACCCTGTAAGCATTAAATCACTGACACACATTCATAAACAATCACCCAGCCACACATGTACACGTATTTACTAATGGTATTCAACCTAAAGACACAGTACACGCAAGACCTGCAAAATTTCACTACAGATGACACTGTTCATGAATGCTCTGCTTGGAGTATGCATTGAGAGTTCTAACCCAGATGTTTCTCTGGAATAATAATATGTGAATGAATACTTTTGAAGTGAATGCAAACACAAAAGAACAGGTAACAGGAAAAAATACATTTTAATATTATGTCCTCCAAAATAAATATTATACATATCACTATTTGTTGACATCTATAATGTATATTGATGATATCACTTTTTGAAGCAGGATCAATTTGTGAGTGTTGCATATACTCCAAAAATAACACCTGAAAGTTTCATACTTTAAAAATAAAAATAAAATTTGAAAAAAAAAAACAAATTAAGTTTTAGAGTTAGGGAGACAGTATCATTTCAGAACGTTCATACAATACTCGTACCTTTAGCAGCTTCTCCCTCCCTGACACCTGCGCAGTATCTCCCCAATGTTTAATTCTGTAGTGAACAGACAAGCAAGAACAGAGCCATGAAATTTCCCAGAATTGAACACAGCTACCATATAACAGGCTGCTGACTGTCTACTGACAGTTGAAACCTGTAAAACCAGTTCTTGTAGATAGGCTGTGGCATATAAATTTAAATAGAGTACACAGAGTGCTCAAATTTTAAAATCATCTTCAAAGTAGACAACATGGATTGTAAATATTGTTGATGTTTTTCAGATAGTGCTAAGAATTTATAAGGTAAAATTATCTTACACTAAACACTTTAATAACTATATATCCTGTTTGTCTAATGTCATCAGATTAAAATGCAGAAGCCACAATGCATGTACATTACATGTACAATATGTACATTACATGTCATAATTAAGGACTTTTTTATGCTCATGATTTCAAATCAAATCATCATAACACTTTTTAATGCTGAAAAACTTCTCAGACAAAATGATTTAGTGCTCATGTGGTGCAAAGATGTCTACTTAGTCTCTTAAGCATTGGGAAACTAAGTGCACATTAAATGTACAGAAGACCAGCAGTTGAACAGATGTTCAATATGTTAAACATATTGAAATCAATATACAGTACTGGAATACACAAAATCACTGATCATGGCTACTGTGAGCTAATACACCACCCTCATTAAATATCTCTGACACAGCACAGTCCAGATTATTCACATAAGTCTTTTAAAACTCACTACATATTTGTAGAAATTGCATATCAGTTTATAGCACATGGGAGAGAGAGAGAGAGAGAGAGAGAGAGAGAGAGAGAGAGAGAGAGAGAGAGAGAGCAGTTTAGCCAATGCAGCTTTTCTGTGGATTACTCCTAATTTTGGGACATGTAGGAACAGAACCTGATAGCATCCTAAATTCCTCTACCGTGTCATTTAGAAAATCACTTTATGTCAGAACTCTGAAGTTCTTGCTTAATCACAGTAGGTAGCAGCAGCATAAGCAACTCTCTACTTAAACATTTAGATCTATTTTATCACAGAAGGACAGAAAATTATGCCACTTCTCAAACCTCAAATTTTACAATTCACATGACAGCATAAAGCAACATAAAGCAATGTACATTTATTTACATTTACATTTATTCACTTAGCAGACGCTTTTATCCAAAGCGACTTACAAATGAGAGATACAAGCAAAGTTATATCAAGCAGAGAACAATACAAGTAGTGCTACTATACAAGATCTATTAATTGAGTACTAGAAGAAGCAACGTGCGCAGAGTAGAGGTGTAAGTGCCCTTTTTTTTTATTTTATTTTATTTATTTTTTTTATGTTAGGTGTTGATGGAAGAGGGGGGTCTTTAGCTGTTTCTTGAAGATGGGGAGTGAGGCTGCAGTCCTGATTGAGGTTGGAAGTTCATTCCACCACTGAGGAACAGTTAGTGTGAAGGTTCTGGAAAGGGACCTTGTGCCGCGATGAACAGGAACTACTAAACGTCGGTCGCTAATCGATCGCAGATTACGTGTGGGAACGTAAGCCTTCAGCAGAGAGTTGAGGTAGGAGGGTGCTGTTCCAGACAAGGTCTTGTAGGTGAGCGTCAAGGCCTTGAATTTGATGCGGGCAGCTACAGGAAGCCAGTGGAGGGAGATGAAGAGGGGTGTGACATGGGTTCTCTTCGGTTGGTTGAAGACCAGGCGTGCTGCAGCAT
>JAFFST010054284.1:360306-394283 GCA_022414735.1 Noturus placidus
CCTTAGTGCAGCTTTTGATACTATAGATCATAGTATTCTCCTTGATAGATTAGAGAATGTTGTTGGCATTAAGGGAACAGTCCTCTCTTGGCTCAGGTCTTATCTGACCGAGCGTTATCAGTTCGTAGATGTAAATGGAGATTTCTCCCCTCGTAGCAAGGTTAAATTTGGTGTTCCACAAGGTTCTGTGACTTAAAATAGACTTAAAACGTATTTATTCACTCTAGCCTACCCTGACTAGACTTTCCATCATGCTAAATCCCAGTCTTAACAATCTTTTCTCTCCCTCTCTCCTTCTGCCGAGCTACACATGAGTTTATGGGGATGTTGGAGATCCTGGTCCTTTCTGCTCTCCAGACCTGCATGGTCAGTCTCGGAGGTCCTACTTCTGGATGGAGCTCTCATCTACTCCAAATCCAGACTGCTGGGACAAAGGCTTCTTCTAAACCAAACAGATTACATATAGAACAATAATGATCACTTTAATAATATCTGTTGTTACCCAGATGAGGATGGGTTCCCTTCTGAGTCTGGTTCCTCTCAAGGTTTCTTCCTCTAAAACACACAAGGGAGTTTTTCCTTGCCATTGTCGCCACTCAGTGGCTTGCTCAGTTGGGATTAATTTCTCACTTTTACTGTGTGTATACTGTGTTTATATTCCTGTAAAGCTGCTTTGAGACAATGTCTATTGTAAAAAGCGCTATACAAATAAAATTTAATTGAAATTGAATTGAACTGCACTGCACTACATCACAGTCACATGACCACCTGCACCTGAATCATGTTCTTGATAACAAGTACTCGTGTATATAGCTACAATTTGCACTGCACTCCTTGTCTTACATTTGTCTTTCTCAACGTTGTCTTTGTTGCTGTGTTTAGGTCTTTGGTTTATGTTTAGTCTTTGCCACAATGTTTTGCCACCTGGTCTTAGTGTCTTTTATGTTTTGTTATGGTCTTTATTGCATTTGTCTCCGTCTCCAAATCGTGACACAAATATTCACTTATACCACAAAAATGTATGCATTGTGTGTGGATTAATACTGTGAGTAGCATGTTTCACAACAATCTCATTAACATAAACTCATTTGGTGGGGGAGACCCCCGAACAATACACACCCCAGGAAGAACATCCCCAGACAGACAGGTGCAGAATATACAAGAGTTTATATCAATAGGATTTATCCCTGTTGTCATAAATTAACCCTTGGTGCACATACAGAATTGTCAACCATGGGAACACAGAGAAGTCGTAAATTACATAGGGTCATAAATCATTTGATTGACAAAGTGTATTATATAACTAATGTTGTGCAAGCAGAGATTGCGGGTGCTAGCATGTCCTGTCTGCAGTCCTGACCTGTCTCTGATCGAGAATGTGTGGCACATTATGAAGCACAAAATAAGGCATTGACATACAGTTGTGCAGCTGTAGAAATGCATAATGGATGAATGGGGAAAATTCCATTTGCTAAACTTAACCAACTAGTGTCTTCAGTTTCTTAAAAAAAGTGTCATTAAAAAAAGGTGATGTTACACAGTAGTAAACAGTCGACTATCCCAACTTTTTAGGAATGTGTTGCAGTCATCAGATTTGAAATGAGTGCATGTTTAAAAAAAATCCAAAAAACAAACCATCAAATAATGTGTTAATAATGTGTTTTCAATATAGTACTGGTTAAACTAACACATTGTTGTTTTTATCTTGTAGCAAAGGCTCACATTTCAGCAGATCCTCTTATTGGTGTAATACACGACAGTCTTCTAGATGCATTAGGAGTTCTCAGAGCAGCCATTGTAACAGATAGTTGCAGAGTGTCTTCGGTGTTTTAAGTACAATGTCTTAATATTTAAACACCATTAACCATGCACACACTAATCTCATTAACATAACAAGGTGCTAGCAAACTCCACACCCCTCACTAAGGAAACAGTTGGTTCCTTTCTCACACAGTCAGCTGCCAAGATGTTCACATGTAGAGATCATAAGGTTTTACCAGACTTTGTACATTTACATGATCTACAGATCTGTCAGCCATGGAAACACAGAGCATAATTTTACATGATCTACAGAACTGTCAGTCAGGGAAAACACAGAGTTCATAAATTTACACAACCTACAGAACTGTCAGCCTGTCAGGGTGAATTGAATTTTTAATTGACTCTTTTTTATTGCATGTTCCATAGTGTATCAACTTTTTGCAAATTTGGGTTGAATATGATGAGGGCTTCTCCAGAGACCAGCTGTCTAAGACCACGTCCCAAACCATGAGGGCGGCATCTGTCATTACCGTCTTGTGAAGGACAGGTTTTTAGAGCACATAGGCATCGCTGTGTGACACTGATTACTCTCAGGGGTTTCATCCTCTGATCATACACAACTTTTCAGCCACCACTGAAACAGTCTCATGTGCAATAGTCTGAACGGTATGATGTTGGCTACTGCTGCCATAAGCCTCAAAAGTCTAGAAACACCCAAATCATAGTAGAACTATGATTTAGTTCAAATAATATAACACCTAGAAAAGTTGTCCTCTGCACTGAAGAAAGCATTCTTATTTTGTGGTTCAAGATGAGCAGGAATGCTGCCTATGACCCCAAGAACAACCTCCCCACCGTCAAACATGAAGGTGGAAACATTATGCTTTGGGGGACAGGACAACTTCACCGCATCAAAGGGACGATGGATGAGGCCATTTATCGTCAAATCTTGGGTGAGAACCTCCTTCCCTCAGCCAGGGCATTGAAAATTAAAATAATTACTAAGTCATTACCAAGTACTAAGTCATGTTTTGGAGAGGGGTCAAATACATATTTCCCTCATTAAAATGCAAATCAATTTATAACATTTTTTACATGCGTTTTTCTGGATTTTTTTGTTGTTATTCTGTCTCTTACTGTTCAAATAAACCTACCATTAAAATTATAGACTAATCATTTCTTTGTCAGTGGGCAAACATACAAAATTAGCAGGGGATCAAATACTTTTTTCCTCACTGTATCTCTATGTAATAATAAATATATGAAAAAATGCACAATATTTACTTAATCACCATCCCATCAACATTGTGCTTGGTTACTGTCCAAAATGAAACTTCTGTGAGGAATAGAAGAAAATATAAAAAACTAAGTAGTTAATAAACCACATCAGCATCTAACCACATTGTTGTCTAACTATAAATTGTTCCCCACTCTACTTTGTAGAAGGCTTATATCTGTATTACTTGCTTATTACAGTAGTTGTGGTGTAAACAGCAGTAAGAGGAACAGAAAAGTAGATCCGGATTTATAAGATAAGGCATAACATTCCCCTATTATTGACATGTTATGTTAATAATTTCAGTGGAAAATGTCATAAAGGTGATTTATTACATTTGATGAGGTCCACATCACACACACACACACACACACACACACACACAAAACAAAAAACAAAAACAACAACAACAACAACATTATTCCATTAAATCTCCAGCAGGCTATTCACGGGCTCTCTATATTTACAGTGTATCTATCTGACCAGTAGCTTTCAGACTTTCAGAGTTTCATACCATAGCAGCTGGTAACTATTATAAAAGGAATAATTATATATATATATATATATATATATTAATTAGTTATCATCTACTATAACTGTTATCATCTACTAGTGCATATAGTTAAATAGATTACGTTAGCTCTTTTTTATCCCAGAAACATTGTATTCTAAGTTTCAAATCTAGGATATTAGTGGTAATCATTAGAATTAGTTTTTATAAAACAAATGGCTTAGCCATATGTGACCACAAAACAAAAAAATAGCACAGGAACACTATTCCACTGTTCTTCTAAATGGTTGTGCAGAAATTAGTAAATAGTTAGTTAGTAAAATAACATTTGAATAGTTCTTCATTATGAAACAATTATTGGCAACATTAGCAAGCATGACTGTAAAAAATGCCCACTAGGCATTATGACTGGACCGACAATCCAGCTGTAACAAGATAAATAATTTATTAATATTAATGGAACAATGGTTAATATCAATACTCTCATTTTAACACGTTATTGTTTCTGTAGCAAAGGTGCATTCACAGAGACTTACAGTGGATGCTCAACATAATCTAAAACTTATCTTATAATAAGAAAATATTCATCCATTTTCTGTACCGCTTATCTTACACAGGGTCATGGGGAGGCTGGAGCCAATACCAGGGGACTCAGGGCACAAGGCGGGGGACAAGCTTCCAAGACTTTGCAGGGCTCAATTCACAATGTGAACAAACACTGACACACTACAGACAATTTAGAGATGCCAATCAGCCTACAATGCAGGGGGAGAACATGCAAACGTCATACACACAAGGTGAAGCTGGGAATTGAATCTCCAAACCCTAGAGGTTCTGTTGATGTGTAGAAGTTTTTTGGAAGGAGTATTGGTTGCAAGCTGTTTGTAACAGTTACACTTTCCAGTTTCTCAGTAAAATGACAAGCTGCACTTTTTTGCTGTGTTTTGTTTCAGAGAGAGAGAAAGAGAGAGAGAGAGAGAGAGAGAGAGAGAGAGAGAGAGAGAGAGAGCGAGAGAGAAGAGCGAGGCTGGTGAGGGAATGTCTGTTTATTGCAGTTTTAATATAAGTGAGAACAGGGACTGATGTCTCTCAGCCATTTCACAATATTAAGTAATAATATGACCCATTAAAAAAGCAGGTGGTTTAAACTTTGTAATAATTGGCAAACTGTTGTGACAAAAGTTGAATAACACACTCCAGACCGTGCTGTTATATGAAAATAATGCATTTTACTTGTGCTTTATGCTGCATCACACCACCCCAGAATTATTTTTGTATAGGCCTAACAGCTGTCTGCTGTGTGTTATTCTTTACATGTTACAAGTACTTACAGGGGAGTCCCAAGATGCTTGCAAGAGGTGGCACCCTAAAAACTGTTAAAACTCATAATATTATTTTCATGGTAAGAATTTAATTTATTGCAGCTTAGGCCTGGCACGACATATTTAAAGGAGCCAAGTGACACACCACAAGGCACAATGTAGGTATCTGTTGCATGCATAATATTTCACAGTACAAAACTCTTCAACAGTTAGCACTCTCAGAACCTCTAACTGCCCTGCAACTCTATGGTCACTTCACAATGCAGTTGTATCCTGGTCTGGACAACATAGACAAATCAGGATGGAAAAGATTGTGGCTTCCTCATGCCACATTTATTTTTATTTATTATTTGGAAAGGAGGTCCTTGTGATAGAGCTTCTAATAAAAAGAGATGTTGTTTTGTTTTGTTTTCTTCTCACAGAGATGCAGGTCCCATATTGAATGACATGAATAACAGAGAATAAGGCCCCCAAAGTCCCACAGAAAACTAAACTGAGAACTACGCACTTTGAACATATAAGGATTGTTTTTTTCTTGTGACATCTTCAAAGTTGTCCACTTACTTTTGGCCATATAATGTACTTATTCTTAATTACAGTTGTATATTTTAGAAAAGATTAGAAACTAAATTAGTACTCATAAGGTATTTTGTAGAAATTATTTCAATGCTAATCACTAGGGGAGAAGATCCAGGGGAGAAGATCCAGCAATCAGGTGCTAATAATAATGAAGAGCACAACATATTCCTGAATACAAGGTAAGCAAAATAGCAACAAAAGAATATAGTCATATGAGTGAAAGAATTTAATGTGAAATTCTATGAGCACTCAGAGTTTGGATGAGCTCCCCAAAATGTGCTTTGATTGCATTGCAAACTGACTAAATGGAGATATTTATTGTCTAGTCATGCAAATAATTGCTCCTTCTATTTGTGCTTAGTTAAAACATGCACTGCTTGAGCAATTGAGTTGTAATCCAGGCGTACGCTGCAATGATTAGGAATGTACAATTACAGTATAAAGAATAAATATAATTACTTATAAGCTATATAACTTGGCTGCAAAACTTGACAATAAGAATTCTTCAATGTAAGAGCTGAAGTTAACACTTTTAATCTCCAGTTATATTATGCAATAGAAAGCTGATTCAAATTACATGAGCTATTTTCAGGCTTAAAGTTTACTATGTAAATCAATGAAAGGTGAAATCTTTCAGAATTTATTATGGATGCTTTAAAAGTCACTATTGACCAATGGAAGACTTTTTTCAATAGATAAAATTAACAGCTAGCATTTATGTGAACCCAGAATTACTCAATCCAGGCTCTCCGTGGGTAGCTATACTAGGCTCTCCGCTGGTAGCAATTTTTTTGGTGCAGGCAGAAAGGATTAAGATAAAGTGGAAGAAGTTATGGCATCACACATAATTTAATTGTGCACTGATTTCAAAAATGTACAAATTACTTTTTGGTGAATGTCTTTCATCATTGGAAACTATCTAATTATGTAAATTTGTAATTAGCATGCATATGCAGTGTGGACTTGTTATATAGTGCTGACCTCTAGTGTACTAGTCAAGAACAGCATTCATACATAGACTTTACACAACAACACACCTTGGTAACTGTACTTTCCAGTCATCAACTGTATGCAGAGCTTTATATTCACAGCACCCACTCCCTGCCCACTCTCTGTGGGAAATACATAGAATAAAAAGGGTCACTCAGCCTGGAATGAGTACTATAGGCAGAAAGAGAACAGAAACCCAACAGTCTACTGGGGATAGCCAGTGGTGCTTCTGTTCTCATTTAAAGAGTGTTTCAGTTTGGTCTCTGGTGAGAATGAGGCCATTGAAGCCTGTGGCAATGTGCTTCAAACAATGTGACTAAACAGGAGAGAGAGAGAGAGAGAGAGAGAGAAAGAGAGAGAGAGAGGGAGAGGGAGGGAGAGGGATGGAGAGAGGGATGGAGAGAGGGATGGAGGGAGGGAGGATCTGTAATGTTGAATAAGGTAAATTACATTCAATACTAACTATATATTTTTGCCACTGTTTAATTTCAATATCACAGACAACAGTGTCACAGTTGCTTAGATATCCTTGTCAATAAGATAAGGTTACATGATCCCACTGACTTGATTGACAAGTATACTGTTTACGGTATTTAAAGTAGCTGGAACGTTATTTATTTATTTATTTTCACTGTTAGAATTTATTGCTAGCTATGGAAGCTCACAGAAGAATGTTTCATAATGAGCTGTGCTACACCACATACAATATCTGACAAAAGTGAGTACACCCCTCACATTTTTGTAAATATCTGATTATATCTTTTCATATGACAACAATGAAGAAATGACACTTTACTACAATGTAAAGTAGTGAGTGTACAGCTTGTGTAACAGTGTAAATTTGTTGTCCCCTCAAAATAACTCAACACACAGCCATTAATGTCTAAACGGCTGGCAACAAAAGTGAGTACACCCCTAAGTGAAAATGTCCACCAAAGAATAAGAAGAATTCTGCAATCATCCACTTTAGTTGTCTTCCATGGTCATCCAGGACTTTTGGTGTTGCTGAGCTCGCCACTGCATTCCTTCTATTTAAGAATATACAAAATAGTTTGGCCACTCCTAAAGTTTATGTATCTGATAGGTCTGTTTTTTTTTTTTTTTTTCAGCCTAATGATGGCCTCCTTCACTTGCCCTCCTTCACCTCTTTGTACCGCATGTGTGTGCTTTCTGGCTGCTTTTTCATCTAAAGGGCCAAAAAGCCAAAAAATTCCAATTAAACTTTAGTTATACAATACACAGTCACTTTCCAAGGACACCTGCTATAAGCACTAAATTAAAAATATATATATAATAAAGAAATAAATTGCCACATAAGCAGCTTATTTCATCAGAAACAAAGTAATTATTTTAGGTTGTCAGAGGCTTGATTTGGGTGACAGCACACAGATCTCCAAGGTCCTACGTTGATCATTGTCTTCTGTGGCTATGCTTAAGATGTGGAAAGAGGAGTGATATGTTTTTCCATACACCTCAGTACAGTTCTATGAATATCAAATAAGTGAGTGTTTATAGCTGTCAGATGAGGAGGAGAGAGATATCACTTATTTCAAAGCTATTCACTGCTGTCTGCTCACCAAAACATGAGGGCTTAAATCCTCCTTCAGTTGTGTTTCAGCACCCTTGAAAGTGATTTGCTTTCCTGGAGCTATTTGCTGTTTCTTTAACGTATTACTTCAGCAGGGCATGAGTAAACAGCACCATATGCAAACATCAGGAACATGCTGAACAATATTTAGCCTATTCATCAAGTTGAATACCGCGACCGGTATCAGACGTCTGTGTAAAAACACGCCTATTTATAGGCCTGCTATGGTCAGGTGATGTGGTATTTCACGCATTGCATGACTATAAAATGTTGACTGTAAACCACATCATCAGCTTCTCTTTGTCTGAAGCAAAGACACAATTTACAGGCATACCTCAATATGACAAAGCGACACAATGTCTCGTTCCCTTCTCAGGGAACAGGGTTACATGCATAACCCAGATGTTCCCTTTCAATGGGAACCCAACTTGGCGTGAGAGTCACACTTAGGAATACATATACCCACTCTGTCATACTGAGAGTATGGCCTGTGCAAAAAGGTCTGTGTCTGAGGGTCACTGCAAGATATGTTGCCCCACATTGGCTCCATCAATAAAGGCGTGGAAGGCCAAAATGGAGGCCATGTAGATCCTAATTGAAGAAGGAGCCAATCCTTCTGAGAAACGTTCTGGTATGAACTCCAGGACTGTAGCTATTGCGAAGTTTACTGGGTCTCAATGATGTTCCTCCCACCACAATAAAAAAGTTGCCATACAATTTTCTCATGGATGGTGCTCTAATGTTTAACATGGTCTCTAGAACCTAGGTTCAGAGACCGGAATCTATGAGCTGGTGCCCCTCAAGGGCCAGATTCACAGTTTCCGTAGTTCTGGGCAAGGGTGATAAATCACCCCTCTGGCTTGAGAAAATAGATCCCTGCAAAGTGTCATCAAGGGAGTGACGTCCAGCAGAGATATTATCTCCAAGAACCATATACTAGCTAGCTAATAAGGTGCTACTCCTAGGCCAAACAGTAATACCGAACAAATGTGTGTGGCATAGACCACCCCGCCTCAGCACACAAATCCACTAAGTTTACTCCTTAGATAAAGCCTTCAAGGAGGTGACTCCCCCTAGTGGAATGAGCCCCTATGCCCAGAGGCGTAGTGAGTCTGCGCGCTTCATAAGCAATAGAGATTACTTCTACTATCCAAATATAGATGCACAGCTTTGACACAGCATCACCTCTTCTGTCACTGTCAAGCAGACCCGTAACTGCTCCATGTTAAGCCACTGGCCGGAGTTGTGGACGTAAGTACACAGAGCCCTCACTGGACACAGTAGGTGCAATCCTCCTCACTCCGATGTAAGGAACAGAAGAGGGCACAAAGCCTGCAACACTTCTGGCTGGGAAGCAGATGTAGACACTTAGGAAATAATCTGGCTTAGGATATAGGGAGACCTTGGCTAATCCAGGGGCAAGTCAAGGCAGGAAGGGGCAACAGAGATGTCAGGGCCAACAAAAAGAGTTATCTTTAGGGTCAGAAGCTTCTCTGAAACTGACTCCAAGGGCTCAGTAGGGGCATGTGACAGACATTCTAGGATCACAGAAAGGTCCCAGGAAGGTATGTGCAGTCTACAGATGGGCCTCAGACATCTGACACCATGCATAAACCTCAAAGATAGAAGATGTTGCTGGTCAAAATGGCGGTCACATAAACTCTAATTGTAGTATAAGCCAACCCTGCTGAGAAATATCCCTGTGGGAAGGATAAGGGTGAACCACAACAGGCAGTGTGTTGTCTCCTTGGAAGCAAACCTCTGCTTGGCCAAACCCCCGGCATATGGACTCACCCACTTGTGGACGGAGCCTCCAATGTGCAATGAGCCCAATAGTATGACGTTGGCTGCTGCTACTATAAGCTCCAACAGCCTCTGTAGAGACTGTAGGGGATTCCCAGACCTAACTTTATCTTACTCAGTATTGATAGGATTGCTCTATGTGTGTTGGGGATAGAAACACACTCATCGAATTTGAATACCATACAACCCCTAGAAAACTTATCCTCTGACTGAAGAAGCGACTTTCCCTTAGGTTTAACTTGAGCCCCAATCTCTAATGTGGGCAAGAACAACATCTCAATGTTGAATCGCCAACTTCCTGGACTGCACTAAAATTAATCATTCATCCAGGTAGTTTAGTACACAGATGCATTGGAGTCACTAAGAAGCCAGCAAGGCATCCATGCACTTTGTTAAAGTGTGAGGGGATAAAGCTAGACCAGCTAGACCAAAAGAATGGACCGATATTAGTACACGTTATTTCCAAACGTGAACCTTAGCAACTTCCTCTGGGCAATGGAACATGTGTCTTTTTTTAGACCTATCATCACAAACCATTTCTTGATCTGAATGTGAGCATCAACATCCTGAACTTTTATGTCTGAAGAGTACAGATCAAATGATGCAGAAAATTGGCCACATAATTCCATCGGGCTCTGCTCTGTGCTACTTTTGTGAAATGGGTAGGAGTAACCATACTGCTTATCCCCATGATAGCTGAATAATTCAACATTGCGGGGTTATAGACACTTTGTGGTGCACTTCCAGGAAAAAGGGGAGTTTTCTGCAGTGTGAGGGAGCACACTGGGAGCACAGTCTGCCCTCTTGAGGGCTGTCACAGCAAGCTTCACTCCCATATACTTCACACAAAAAATGTGTCCATATCCCCCTGTAATAAAACGAGAGCAGGGAGGAACACACTTTCTGAACTCTCCAAGGCTCATTCTGCTTGCACACGATAGTGATAGAATAGAAGAGAAATGTGTATACGTTTTCTTTTGAAAACCAAGTGAAGTGAAGAGTTTTACGAATGTTCACAGAGACAACCGACATGCAGCTTCGCTGAAGACAAAAATGCTGATGATGTGGCTTAGAGGTGCCATTTCATAGTCACGCGATGCATGAAATGCCACGTCACCTGACCATGGCAGGCCTATAAACAGGTGTCGGGTGCAAGGGCACCTCCCACAGCGTGAAGCTCATGCAACGTTAGTTCCCTATGAAAGGAACCAGCTTGCATCCAGCTTTAAGACCTAAACAAGACCTTAATTGCTTCTTTGGTGACATGTTAAGCTTCATTTCCTCCTCTGTGACATGACCTGTGGGGGAGAATAGAGTACAAGCAGATAACACTGTTCTATGAATGCTCGTATCATAGAAGGAGACTTTGCTCAGATTAGGTTATTGTTACTATGTCAGGCTTTATGGAAACATGTGGTTTTGCCAATAGCTTTTATGCAATTTGTTTAATTATCTCTATGCATGGAAACTGACCATGCTCACCTGTTCCATCACTGTAGGATCCTATCCAGGTTTTTTAGTTAGCTGAAGGTATGAGAAATAATTCCTGCTGCTGAATAATTAAATTGTAGATGCATTAGAGAAACATTAAGAAACACTAATGAACTACATCAATTAAACCACATTAAAGGGTGTTATGGTGACACGATGGTACTGAGGGTAATGGTGCTGCCTCGCAGCTCTGGGATCCCTGGTTCAATACTTAGCTTGGGTAACTTTCTATGTGGAGTTCTCCTTGTGACCACATGGATTTCCTCTGGGTTGTGAATGAGTTGGTGAATGTGTATGGTAATGCCACTGACATCCCACCCAAGGTGTATTTCCCCTTACATCCAATTTTCTAGGGATAGGGACAGACCTTGATCAGGAAAAAGCAGGTAATAGAAATGATGCAAATGAATGGCTGATGTAATCAACTGATGTAATTGTTATACAGCGGGGAAAATAATTATTGAACGTGTCAAAAAAAAAAAATTCAGTAAATATATTTCCAATCAGGTTATTTACATGACATTTTCATCAGATATCAGTATTAACTCAAGAAATCCGGACATTTAAAGAATTCACAAAATTAAATAAAGTTATGTGTAATAAAGTGGAATGACACAGGAAAAAAAGCATTTAACACACATAGAAAAAGCAGTTCTCCAAGGCAAGGCAAGGTAAGGACCAACTGAAAACCATAAGTAGTTATACCTAGGATCTGGGCAAATCAGATGGGTTTGTAATTTGATGGTCTATTAAAAGGCTTTTCATCACCATGGTGTCACACAAGAAACATCTCATGATCTGTAAAAGCAAAGCGCTCTCCCAAGACCTTGGTAACCTTATTGCTGCAAAACATTATCCTCAAGTGGAAGAAACATCAATCCATCATCAACCAGCCACGTTTCTGACCAGGGACCCAGAAGAATAGTCAGAAAAATAGCCCCAGAGCCAAGGACCACACAGAAAGAGCTCCCAAAACACTTGGAGGCAGTAGGTGCCATCATCACAGAAAAAACAATAGGCAATGCACTCCGCTGCTTATCCTCACCCCGCAAGAATCCATTATTAAAGAAAAGGCATGTCAAAGCTCGTTTAAAGTTTGCTACAACTCTGGACATTTGGACAAGCCTATAAAATACTGGGAATGTGTAGTCTGCTCAGAAGAGAGCAAAATGTACCTTTTTGGTTGTCATATTAAAGACCATGTTTGGAGAAGAAATAGCACTGCACATCACTCTAAAAACACTATATCAACAGAGAAGTTTGGAGGTGGAAGCATCCTGGTGTGGGGCTGTTTTTTATTGCATGGTACTGGCAGACTTAATATAATTGAAGGAACAATGAATGGAGCCCTTTGCTGGGATATTCTTGAGAATAATCTGCTGCCATCCACCAGGATGATGAAGATGAGACATGGGTGGATCTTCCAGCAGGACAACGATCCAAAGCATACAGCAAAGAATTGGTTTCAGAGAAAAAAAAATCAAGGTGTTAGAATGGACCAGTCATTACCTGACTTGAATCCAATTGAACAAGATTTAAAGACAATATGTTTAGAAGAATGGGCCGAAATCCCACCTGAATACTGTGGTGGATTAATTTCTTGTTTCAGGGAGCTTCTTGAAGCTGTCATTACAAACAAAGGCTTCTCCACTAAGTATTAAATACATTTCTGTTAGCATTTCAATACTTTTTTTCCTGTGTCATTTCTTTTTATTACATACTGTATAACTTTATTTATGGACTTTAATGTTGTGAATTCATAATATTTCCGGAATTCTTGAGTTAGTACTGATGTCTGGTGAAAATTTCATGTGAATTACCTCATTGGAAATATATTTACTGAAAAAAATGTTGACATGTTGAACACTTATTTCCCCAACTGTATTTCATTAGGATATGACTTTTAGTTGTTGGAGCTATCATGTCTGTTAGCTATCACTTCTTTCCCCCTGCCAAGCTGTATCCTCCTATGCTGATTAACAGACCTTTCCTAAATTTCAGTAACCTGGGTATTAACTATATCACCAGGAGCTTGAAGGAGATATGATATGCACCAGGCATTAAAGTAACATTTTATGTATATAGTGGCTGTGGCTCAGTTGATAGAGCAGGTTGTCCACCAATCCTAGGATTGGTGGTTCGATTCCTGGCCCGAATGGCTCCACATGCCGAAGTGTCCTTGTGCAAGACACTGAACTCTAAGTTGCTCCAGATGGCAAGCTAGCGCCTTGCATGGCAGCTCTGGTGAGAGTGTATGGGTGAATGAGACACAGTGTAAAGCGCTTTGGATAAAAGTGCTATATAAGTGCGCCGTTTACCATGTATTATATTATTGTTTCTTCCAGCTGTATGCATTATTGCTATTTTATTTTTAAAAAAGCTATAGATTTTGATTGTTATGCTTGCATCTTAAAGGTATATTCTATGCCTGATAATATTTTATTTGACTTTAATTAAATGCAACTTACTGTAATATGTTCCTGCAACATTCTAGGTCATATTCAGTTCACATAAAAAAGCAATGATGGCAGAATGCTTTAGTTGTGTAATAGATACTGTGTGCAAAACACTTATTTGGTTCAAATCATGTGGCTCCTTTATGAAAAATGTAAAAACAAATGCAAATTACAATCCAGAACCATTTCTTAATTCTGAGAAGTCACCTTTCATGAGAGAGAGAGAGAGAGAGAGAGAGAGAGAGAGAGAGAGAAAACAGTTCTTTATAGGAAATGAATATTCAAGCTGTACAGGTTGAGTGCGGAGGCCTGTTTCAGCCCCTTATGAAAACCACCGATGTGTATTAGATTGGATACAAAGACTTATTAGCTGTGAGAAGATAAAAGCCAGCTCTAGGAGAAAGGGCTCTAATCTGCCTTCTCAGCTCTACTCTGTTGAACAGGACCACCAACACCATTACCAATTACTGATAAGCCTAATTAAGTTTCTGCTTGGAGTCATTGGACTAACCAATCAAAAGATTTAGATAATGCACACATGACCAGAGCAGGCTAGGCGTTCCTGTCATGGTGTCACAGGATATTGTGTCAGCTAAAAACTTGCACACTCACACAAACAAACACACACACACACACACACACACACACTATACAGTATATGTGTATATACTTGATTTGACATGTACACATGAGGTCGATGCCTGCACATTACCACAACTTGCACTACCTCTCCTGGCATACAAGAGTCAGTACAGAGCAGTAAAGCAGGTCTTCTGTGTGAAGGAAGACAACAAAGAAGAATCACAACAACATAAAGAACAATCTCTCATCATGATTAGCATCCATATACATATAGAATATAACTCATTTCCGTCTCTTCCATTTATTCTATTTTTTCTTCGACTACCTTGAGAATCAACAGCCCTGGGTCACTGTTGCCACCTTTTGAAACAGTAAAATAGTGAAAAAGAATTAGAATTTTCTTTTTTTTAATCTGGTGGTGTGCATACAGAATGCGTGTAGTCTGCTGATGACAAAATTTGTGTCACGCATACTATATACTGTTCCTAGCATACACATAAAAAGTGAAGTATACTTTGGGCTTAAGGCTGAAAAAAACAGAACAGACCTATCAGAGAGAAAACAGAAACTTTGGAATGCACTGGCAAGCTCCGCAATACCAAAAGGCCCGGAAGGCGATGAAAGACAACTAAAGTGGATGATCGCAGTGTTCTTTCCTTGGAAAAGAAAAAAACGGTCACAACATCTAGCCAAGTCAAGAAAACTCTGTAGGAGGTAGGTGTACCATTGTCAAGGTCTGCAATCAAGAGACGAACAGACTATAAATGTGTTCGGGAATATAAATATAGAGAGTTTACATGAAGGTGCAAACCAATGCTAACACTCAGGAACAGAGAGGCCAGATTAGACTTTGCAACAAAAAAAAGAAAAAAGAAAAAAAAAACCTCTAAAAGAAACCTGACTAGTTCTGATGCAAGAATAACTTGTACCAGAATGATGGGAAGAGAAGAGTGTGGAGAAGGAAAATAAGGGCTCCTGACCCTATTCTCCAATCAATCTAAAATTCCAAGGAGTTTAAATTTTTAAACGTACATCATATGTACTGTATATAATTCTTTTTAAATAATTTAACATAATTGCCTAGTAACTCAAAAAGAAATTTAACCATACCAATAGAAACTATAAAAAAGAAAAAGCTTTAAAATTGGCACTTTAATTGGCACTTTAAAATTGGCAAAAATTATATTTTGTTTGGAAAAAATTTATAGATTCAAGGTGCAGCACTGTGTACTCTGTTAGCACAAATTCCAGTAATTTATTTATATTACTTCTTTTTTAGAATATATGTCAAACTCCATAGTTTTAGATCTTGAAACCAAATACAACATAAAACAGAGGAAACCTGAGTACACAGTTTGTTTTTTTTTTTGTTTTTTTTTTTTGAAGCAAAAAAGTTAGCCAACACCTATGACCAATGTGAAAAACAACTGCAACCAAACGGTTCTGATAACTGGAGATCAGTCTTTCAATTAATTCTAGGGCTAGGACTTACTCCTATGCTTTGGATTATTGTCTTGCTGCATAGTCCAGTTGCACTTGATATTCACTGAAAACCAGACATTCTCCTTTAGGATTTTCTGTTAGAGAGCAGAATTCATATTTCCCTCATAATAAATACGGCCATAATAAATTCCCTCATGTTGCCCAGGCCCTGATGCAGCAAAGCGTCCCCACACCATCACACTTCCACCACCATGCTTGACCATGAGTATGATGTTCTTTATGTGGAATTCTGTGTTTGGTTTATGCCAGATGTAATGGGACCAGACAAGCCTTAATATTCTTCTGACTTAGCAGTGGTTTTCACCTCACCACATTTCCACGGATGCAATTTTTTCCAGTGTAAATGGTAAATGCTTATATAGCGCTTTTATCCAAAGCGCTTTACACTGTATCTCATTCACCCATTCCCACACACACTCACACACCAATGGTAGCAGAGCTGCCATGCATGGCACTAACTTGCCATCAGGAACAACTTGGGGTTCAGTGTCTTACCTAAGGACACTTCGGCATGTGGAGTCATATGGGTCGGGAATCAAACTGCCAACCCTATGATTAGTGGACAGCCTGCTCTACCACCTGAGCCACAGCCGCCTCAGTGTCTTTCTGCAGTCATGAACAGTGACCTTTATTGATGCAAGAAAGGCCTAAAGGTCTTTTGATTTTGTCCTTGGCTATTTTGTTACTTCTGGTAAGGTTCACTACTGTGCTGAGTTTTTTTTCTCTGCAGTCCTTTGGAGAGTCTTTGAAATAACTGTCACCCTTCCCAGACTGATTGGTGATATTTAAATCACCTTCTTCCTCATGATTTCTAGAATTTCTTTAAATTTTGGCATAGTGTGTTACTGGGTAAGACCAACTTCATGCTGTTGAAAATGTTTTACAGTAATCAGGCCTGGTTGTGTCTAGTCTAGCTGAACTCCATTTTGAATGCAGTAGATTTGGGGAATTACATTTTCACAGTGGCCCAGTTGGTATTGGATAACTTTTCTGCTTCAATAAATAATATTATCATTTAAAAGCTGCATTTTGTGTTTACTCAGGTTGCCTTTGTTTTATTTTCAATTCTGTTTTACTTTCTGAAACAATTTAGTATGAGATATACACAAAAACAGCAACGTACATGAACCACTAAGGATATTAACTTCTATTTACTATCAAGAAAACTTTGGTCCACAAGATCCTATGACACATAATTTAAGTAACTTACTGCCTACAACTGCCTCCACAATATTGTATAACAGCCTTATCCTGTGTCCTTCTCCAAAGACCAGTGCTGCTCAGACCCCTACAAAAATGGTATACAGTGCACCTAACTGTTCAGTATGGGCTCTCTTAAACTCTCCAAATCAAAGGGTTTAATTAAAATCTCTAATGGATTGGGAGGGGTATGGTCAGGAGGAGAGATCTTGGAGATTTGCCCAAGATGTTCTGGATCACTAAATCATTGAGGACTTTCATCTCATCCTCCTCATCCATAGACCTCCTGTCTGGTTGCTTCAGGAGCAGTGCACAGGGAGTAGGCTGGCTTTAGGCAGTTTGCCCTCAAGCCGCGCTCTTTCCTGTAAGTTTGGCTTTCATTTCACCTAAGTTATTTGAGCATATTTTAGAGTTATTGCTTCTGATCTTGTGTTATTAAACCTCTTGTGTGGCAAAAAAAAAATTGTGTAAAGCCGTCAAACTTGTAAGTCTTGTTGTGTTTTATTTCCTAGCATGAATGAATTTCATACCTTGCTTTAAACTTATTATATTATATTATTGTATCGAAAACAGGCCAACTGTGTAGTGAAAGATACAGTACATTACTAGGGCTTACCATTGGTTTACTGTTTTAAGTGACATCAATTAGCAAATGCAAGGCAAACCTTATCCTAACAGCATTATTACTAAAACAGCCTAAAAATTCGGTACCTTTCAAGCATATAGTAATCATTTCACATCTCCTTACCCATGACCAAGTTTAAACAACCTTGTACATTATGTATTCCATAATCACCTTTCATCAAAGCTGTAATAGAGCTTGATGGATGCTGTGCAGTGAAGGGTGTATTGAATGTAGCTTCTTTCTGCAGTGCTACTCTTTGATGATTTGGGCTACAATATGTGTGAAGAAGCATATCTGCCTTTTTTCTGGGGGAGGATTTATATGAGAAAGACAAACATTATGGAATGCAATAAAACAGCAAGGCCATTCATGATCATAACTGGTCTTCCATTGCTGCAGTCAAAATCCTTTTAATGTCAGCCATTGAGTAAATACTTTAAATGTAGCTCCTGTGTGCACAGTGTGATATCTGTGCTATCTGACTATCTTGTAAGCTCACCTAGAAGACATAAGAGATGAAGAATTATTTCTGCTGGAGCCTTTTTTGAGTAGTAAATAGAGAATAAAGAAAATGTGGTAATAATAGTATAAGTCATGTATATGCATATATATATATACTGTATATATATACATACATACATATGAGAGAGAGAGAGAGAGAGAGAGAGAGAGAGAGCTTTCTGATCCAGAGATCCAGCACTGAGGTGGAAAACTCTGTATTGAGCACATCTGGTGTCTCTGTCATACCCTAGCAGTTCAGGTTGGATGGACTAGGAAGGACATCACAGACTGCCTGGATGAAGAGCTTTATGCAGAATTTTATACTCAGCACATGTGATCCTCCTCTTCACTACGTTCTCTTGCAGGCGGCTCAGGCCATAGGGCCGTCTTCCATTGACCTGAAGCAGAAATGGATTTCGGCAGCCGTTTGAACAACTAAGCAGACCTCTTTAGGATAGCGCTACTTACCTCCATAGCCTGAGGAAGGGGCTGGAAAAGGTGCCCTTAAAAATAGCCTGCTTCAACTACCCCGACCAGCTTACCGCAGCTGGAGGGAATCCCATTCTCGCGGTCGAAACAAAAAGAAAACTCGAAAGGTTTCCCTAACTCTTGGTGCATGGAACATACGCACATTATTGGATCATGCAGAGACTGACAGACCAGAGAGAAGAACCGCCTTGATTGCAAGAGAGCTTGCTCGCTACAATATAGAGATAGCAGCACTGAGTGAAACCCGCTTGGCCAACGAGGGCCAGTTGACTGAAGTTGGTGATGGCTACTCCCTTTTCTGGAGTGGACAGGGCAGTGATGAACATGGGGAATCTGGAGTTGGGTTCGCTATCAAGACGAGTCTGGTGAATAAACTATCCAGCTTACCAAAGGGAAGTAATGACAGGCTAATAATGCTAAAGCTACCTTTACCTGGAGGAAAGCAAGCCACACTCATTACTGTCTATTCACCAACCATGACCAACTCGGAGGAAGTCAAAGACAAGTTCTACCAGGAGCTGGAAGCTCTGATTGCTTCAGTACCAAAGTCAGATAAACTGATAATTCTTGGTGATTTTAATTCCCGAGTGGGCGCGGACCATATCGCATGGGAGGGAGTTATTAGTAGACATGGCATTGGCAACTGTAACAGCAATGGACATCGGCTATTGAGGATGTGCGCGACATATGATCTCCTGATCACCAATACAGTCTTCCGTCTGCCCAACCGGAACAAGAGTTTTGTTAGCCCTACATTCTTATATTGTATTCTCTTCACTTTTGTAGATATGTCACGTGGTTCACTGGCAGTAGGGGTGTGGCTGCCATTTATTTTGGGAGAGGGTTCCTTTTGTCTGTTTCTTGGTTTAGGTAGTTAGGAAAGAATAGGTAAGTTAGCTTTTAGGTAAGTAAGCTACCTAATCATAGAACTCTTTTATTTGTTATTTTGGCCTTGTCCCACCCTGAAGATACGCCTGTTTGCTTAATTTGTATAGTACCTGTGTATATATTGTGTGATATAATACACCACAACCTTTGTGAACTATCTCGTGTTGTTGTTAGTCCTGGTTCCCTCACTTATACTTTAAAATCAATCAACGTGAATCGCGAGCTGGTTACTCTGTGCGGCCCAACCTAGACTGAGCTGTAACTACTTACAACAAAGACAAACTTTAATATTGTTTTACTACCAGCTGCTACGGTTTCTGTATCCTAGCAACCATCTCTGCAATATGAGCAATGAAATGGAAGGAATAGCAGTGGAGCAGGAAGTTTTTTTTACACAGTTTATAAACTAAAATTGTTAAGACAGCATTGTGACCAGAAACACACACAAAAATATTGATATTAACCACAAATAGTTGACATTTGACAGTATCAAATACAATGTATGTCTATAAGGGTTCTTAAGGGTCCTCTATTCTTTAATTCACCATAAATTTGAGTCTTTTTTTAATCTATTTTATTTGGATAAATATGATTATATAGTTAAGATTTCATGAAAAATATTCTAGCTTATTCTAGCTTGTTATGGTGTGTAGGCCAACATTATTACCACATATTGATTAACTGCTCCCGTTCGGGGTCGCCACAGCGGATCACCCATTCACACATTTTCCAGGCTTGGGACCGTCACTGAGAGCACTCTAGCTTGTGCTAACTTCCAGTGGCTGGGGTAGGTTCCCTAACCGTGAATTGAACCCAGGCAATGAAGGTGAGCGCGTCACATTCTAGTCACTAATCCACCAGGGAACCACTTATTGATTAAAGATAAAAATAAGAGAGAAAAAACTGCACAACTACAGGTGGCGTGTCAATCAGAAATAAGATTCTGATTCGACTTGACAGATTTTTGCATGTGTGAAAATAAATCATGGTTGTGTATATTTTTGACACTGTCTCCATGCCAGAGAAGCCTAGACATGAATTCTAGGGTTTGGAGCAGAGTGTACATTTTGTGCTGCTTTATCATCTGTGAACATCATCTTTTGGTCTTATGCATTTCTGCTATGATTTTAGTTTGGTTCCAACTGTGCAAGCTCTTTCTCTTTGTGACTTTCACATTGCCTAAGCAAAGACATTTGTGTGTTATCACTTAAAAAAATCACCACTATACTGTCTCTCTCTTTTTTTTTTTTAACCTTGTCTGAATGTTGCACTGGAGCCTAAACAGAGATCCATCAGCAAACGCATGAAGGACATTAGCATGCTGTAGGGTGGGGCGTTAAAATATTTATAATGCATATTCATCTGTTGATGCTTTTTGTGAATGTGACTGATCCCATCTTCATGAACTGGGAGAAGAATAATTTAACAGTAGGTAAATAAATGGCATTGTGTCAAAGAGCTGGCTAGGAGTTACCTTTGTGAATAAAAGGGAAAAAATGCAGAAATATAAAGGTGTGAAGGAAACTCAAATGGTGTGAAAAGAAAACCGATAATGAGGATATGTCTCAGCCATTAACACAAGGACAGGGACTCAGGGAACATTCCAAACCTTACTAAACCAACAGGAATGGATTTATGTTAATGAAAATGGATTGTAAACTATAAATACTCCTTTTACATTCCTTATAACTCACCAGGGACTTTCATATTTATAAACCTCCAATGACCTAAATATGTTGGAGTCTGTGATTTTTTTTTTTTTTGGTATACCAAGTATCATTTGTGACAAGGGAACAACATTTACCACCAGATCTCAATTAACTACAGCATGCATGAAAGATTTCAATTAAGAGTTGTGATTAAATCTCAATTAAAACAATCACTGAAGCTTTTTCTAACCCCCATTTGTGTGCTGCTACAAATCCCAAGGCCAGATTGACATACTGATGCACTCGGAGGCGGCACCTGCTGCCTTATAATTTCTTTACTCTGTAGATGCTATCTGCGGTGAATCACTGATCATGCCATCATGAGCTACAGAGTATGTTTTTAACAGCTTCTACTTAAACAACCAGACCTCTCCACTCACTGGACTGAACTATCACAGTGCACAGAAGGTCAATTCTGTTTACTCAGGTATAATGGAGGCCTCCACCATAGCAGTGGCTGAGAAAAGAAAACTAAACCAAGATGTTAGTCTTAATGAGACTAACCAGCTGAGAGAGAGAGAGAGAGAGAGAGAGAGAGAGAGAGAGAGAGAGAGAGAGAGAGTTTTGTTAATGTAGAACAAACATGTAACTTTTTTTGATAGTATTTTTTTTATTTAATAGTCTAAAAGAAAAACATGAAAAATTCTCAAAGGACTTATATAGGACCTGCAAAAATTGTGTCTGTGATTTTGCTGTGCCCAATATACCTAAGTGACAATTTAAATGTATGAATCTGTGTGTTTAAACTTTAAAGTTAATCCAGCAGTTCTCAGATAAAGGAGAAACTTGAAGATAAATAATTATCATGATTCACACAATGTTTTGGGTCATGTGTAGAGTACACATGACCCAAAACACTGTGTGAATCATGATAATTATTAATCTTCAAGTTTCTCCTTTATCTGAGAACTGCACCAGTTCTTAATGATATGTGGCAGGCAGCCTGGGAAAACCCTTCAGATTATGAAATTTTGAAATTGTCAAATGAACTTTCATTTTAGCAGCCATGGTACTATGATGGGGACTAAAATGTAAATGCAAATACATGTTTGCAATTGATATTTGATTCATTATTATCGTTTTTTTTTTCATATATTTTTTTTGTTTTTTTGTTTTAATGCAGCCACAGATATATGTTTGAGAAGAAGTGTTATAATAAGTGTTAATGACTTGCTAAATTAAAGGTTTATTTAAACAAAGAAAAAATATTTTGTGATCTGTCAACTGCAAAAAGTTGTGTTGTGGTGATTTAAAATTTAATCTTGCATTTAAGTTCTTGCATAATGTCAAGTCACGGAAGGGTTCAGAAGCAATGGCAGATTTACAATGTTTATTAAACAAACAAACAAAGACACTAAGACAACTAGGCAAGACACTATGGCATAAAACAAAAACACTGTGACATGGAAGACGGAAGTCTAAGACAAAGAAAGACAGAGAAATAGTGTATACAATAGCTATATATGCAAGTGTGCTCATTAACAGGACCGTGAATCAGGTGCAGGTGGTCATGTGACATGTAGTGCAGTGCAGTGGATGATGGGAACTGGAGTTTCCAGAGTTTCCTGATACATGACACATAAAATTTATGCATGTACACATTTTAAAGAACAATTAATTGACATTGAACAATTGACTGACATTGAATATGTCAGACAATTTGTGTTTAATTTTCTTTTCTCTGTGTGATTTAGTACTGCCTTGAATAATCTACAGTATTTTACATAACAGCTGTTTACACAAGACACAATAATTACTGAATTTACACAAATTAACCAGTTCATAAGTTTACATACAGTATGCTTGATTCTTAATAATGTGTGTTGTTATTTGGATGGCCAACGATTGTTGTTCATGAGTCTCTTGTTTGTCCTGAGAAGTTTAAACTGCCTACTTTGATTAAGAAAAATCTTCCAGGTCCTGCATATTATTTGTTTTTTCAGCATCTTCTGCATACTTGACCCCTTTCTGACAATGACTATATGGTGCTGTGATCCATCTTTTCACACTGAGGACAACTGAAGGACTCAATCACAACTATTAGTAGTTCCTACTCAGTGTGGCGCAAGGTCCCTTTCCAGAACCTTCACATTAACTATTCCTCAGTGGTGGAATGAACTTCCAACCTCATTCAGGACTGCAGATTCACTCACCATCTTCAAGAAACAGCTAAAGACCCACCTCTTCCGTCAACACCTAACCAACTCATTAAAAAAAAGGCACTTGCACCTCTACTCTGCGCACTTTGCTTCTTCTAGTACTCAATTAATAGATCTTGTATAGTAGCACTACTTGTATAGTTCTCTGCTTGATATTACTTTGCTTGTATATCTCATTTGTAAGTTGCTTTGGATAAAAGCGTCTGCTAAATAAATAAATGTAAATAAATGTAAATGTCTGTGATCTAAGCCACCCTTTGGATTATGAAAATGGCTTTTTGAGAAGCGTAAATAAAAGACATTTCCAATTACATCCAGCATTTTAATGTGATTAAGATTTGTTTCTGTCCATCCAGCCAAACTGGATGAAAGGCTAAGCCCTTAACCACATTTATTTTTATGATAAGCATCTCTGCCAGATGGTTTGACAGCAATGCCAAGACTTAAGTCCCAGCAGAGATCTCATTTTGAGACAGTTTTTAGATAAACCTAAGCTAGAGGGAAGTAATTACCCAAAGGTTGCATTCAATTTACAGTTGTACAATTATTATGATTTACAAATCCACTGAACTGGAAGAAACAAATCAAGTTCACAAATGAGAATCTACACCTATTAGCCATAACGATAAAGCCATTGAAAGGTGAAGAGAATAGCATTGATTATTTCATTGCAGTGGCTCCTGTCAAGGGGTGGGATATATTAGGCAGAATGTGAACAGTCAGTTCTCGAAGTTGATATGTTGGAAGCAGGAAAAATGGTAATGGCAGTGGTAGATCAGTGGTTACATTGGACTACAGATCGGAAGGTTGTGGGTTCAAATCCCAGCACTGCTAAGCTGGGCCCTTAACCCTCAACGGCTCAGTTGTATAAATTACATAAATGTAAGTTACTCAGGATAAGGGAGTCTGCTAAATGCCATAAATATAAAAATTGGCAAGTGTAAGGACCTGAGGGATCTGAGCAAACCTAACAAGGGTGAATTTGTGACAGCTAAATAACTGGCTTATATAACTGGCTGGCGTGGTGGTGGGTCTTGTGGGGTGTTCCCCCACAAAGAATAAAGGATAAGGATCTCAGTGTCTTGGTGCCACATACCACAGCACACCTTCAGAGGTCTTGTGGAGACCATGCCTCAAGTGGTCAGAGCTGTAAATATAACAGGGCTGCAACAATCAATCGATAATAATCGATAATTAAAATAATCGATGATGAATTTCATTAATCATTTAGTTGGGTCTGTGATGCCACTGTGGATAACCTTCATCAGCAATGTCACTTCACACTGGGGAAAAACACAATTCTATCAATAAAACATGTCTGAGAAACAGCGGAGGTTCCAGAGTGAGCTGCTGCGGGAAAATGCACAAACCAGTTTGTCCAAAACAAGAGAATGTTTTATATTAAGTGTTTCAAACTAACTCATAAGAGTATTAACATGGCACATCATGTCAGATGTTGTGACAGATGTGTGTGCTGTTTAGTGTGCTTCAGACATGCTTTCTTCAGTGCAGAAATGACATTTTTACATTTATATCCTTATCAGTAAATGTTAGAAATTCACACCAGTATTTCCATTTTACATAAAGACTCATCCAGGCATCAAGTAAGTCTCCATTAATCTTCACTGAATCAGAGCGAGTCCACATAAGCGTGCCAATCAAACAGCACGCAATACAAAGGCAGTACAATAACTGACTAAAATAGTAATTTCAACGTATTTGTTGTTTGATGCTATATTTAGCTATATGTATAAACAAAAGTAATTGTGTTTTTTTTAGGGTGGTAACTGTAATGGGTTTATAATATGTCATTGTATATAAATGTAAGAAGTGTCATACATTTACATAGTAAAGTATCCTCCAAACTCTGGGACCTTGATTTCCAAATGAAATGAAAAATATACTTTTATCTTCACCATGATTGTGGATGAACCAGACTGAGAGATTAAAGGCTCAGGAAACCATTGAGTTTTGAGTGAATTAGCTGATTAAAGTTCTTCTTAGATCGGCATTTATGTATTATAAATTCTTTATTCCAATATTTTGAGATACTGGAGTTTTTATTGACATGAGCTGTAAGCTGTAATCATCAAGATTAAAATAAAAAAAGACTTGAAATATTTCACTTTATGTGTAATGAGTCTAGAATATATGAAAGTTCCACTTTTAAAAATGAAATTACGGAAAAAAAACTTTTCCATTATATTAAAATTTTTTGAGATGCACCTGCATCTTCTAAATGAGAATTTTGTCATTGTTTTGGAGCACAATAGCTTAGAGCTAACCTTAAGGCTAACATATTCATACTAAAAGCCACAAAACTTCTATTTTGATTTCATGGGGACTTTAAGATCCCTTGATTTACTTAGTTCTCCTTTCACAAGTTCATTTGTTTGGACAAATCATCCTGATAACCTTATGTCTTTCATGCTATTTATTTCCTTCTCTATATCTCTCTCTTTCTTCCTTCCTGTCTTTCTTTTTCCTTTCTTTATTTTGCTTCTTACAACAAGTTCACTGATACAGTACATGAATAAATTACAGGGATAATTAAAGGAAATGTCAACACTGAACTGGATGGGCTGTTATTAATGATGGCTGGGTTGTGCTAAAGTAGCCCAGGCTGGATTGAGCATGATTAATGTGCATTTAATGGCAGCGGCGAAGGATACAGCAGCAGCTTTAATAAAGAGGGCTTATTTCACCAAGGTCTGTCTCTGAAATTGACCCAATCTCAACACCCTGAGGAACGCAGTTCGACCTTTAAAAAGGTCTAATCTTCCATTTCCATAAGGAGATTTATTGTGAACAACAGTTCATAGGGTGATATGGGGAATAAAGAAAAACTCAGGATTTGTTAGGTAGACTAGTTGTGAATTATATATTTATGTTAATATAAATATTTTTATATACAGTATTTTTAAATAATCAAATTGGGCCTAAAATATTCTGTTGGTGAAAAGTTCAGTAATAAGCTCTGTGTTTCCAATAAATACCCAGAATGTTAGGGTGTGCATTGGAATGATGATTCTAATATTTAAATGCACTACACTTTAAATACAATACCTACACTTCACTACAGATACTGACACTGTGAA
This sequence comes from Noturus placidus, assembly GCA_022414735.1. Taxonomy (NCBI): domain Eukaryota; kingdom Metazoa; phylum Chordata; class Actinopteri; order Siluriformes; family Ictaluridae; genus Noturus; species Noturus placidus. Next base: position 386,838 of record JAFFST010054284.1, read on the forward strand.
AAATCAATGGTAACTATGATGTCAGAAGTAGAAAGAGTTTCTAGTCAATGTCTGGAAAACTATACATTTCCAGGTTTCCAGTATGGCTTATTAGCATTATACAGGTTATGTAAAATACAAGGATGAGCATAGGATTGCTAATTGCCCAGACTATTTAGTTATCACTGGTCAGAGTAGATGAGTAGAATAGAAAAAGGCATAGATATCTGGCAGTGAAGTAAGATAAATATGGAATGTCTCATTTACGACTCACTTAATGATGTGATGCATATTCATAACCAAACAAAAGAGTTAAGTATAGGGAAGTCCAGTGGCAGATCTCTATATGAAAAACAGCCATATAAACATTCAGATCATAAATAATAATACAGAATTTGAAATCTAATCTCTAAAAATGCAATCTTTGTAGAAACAGATACAGACTTGTTTAATTATAATGGAAGTCTAAAGACAGTTGCTAGGGCAATCAGCAAATGTATAATGCACATATGTTTGTAGAATACTTGAGTTCTCCAACCAAAAGGTATCTGAGTAAACTAAGTTTTACAACTGTATAATTTCTTCTTGTTAAGAACATAATTACTTCCCACCTGAATGTGCATGGATACTGCATAACCTTAGGGAAAGGAAGTAACTAGGACAATGTTTTACTTTATTGCTCCAGTTTTAAATGTTGGATAAAAGTACACAAGAACAAATTTAGCAAAAAATTATCTAATCTCTGTCTCATTAAAAGACCTCTCGTTAGAGTTTAATGCTTTTGAATTTGCCTTATATACATTTACATACTATGTATACTTTAAGATATTATTGACAGAACTGCCCTACAGCTTCTATTACTAGTGGGGTTCAAACCAAAGGATTGTTCTATTCTTCTCTCAGTTTAGCAAATGTGCCTGACATTCCTGTCTGAGTTAATTGCACTTACACTACAGATGCATGTGATAGATATTAGGTTTAAATTAGTGTTTCTCTACTGTCATTGTGATTGTAAAATGTGTGTCTCATATTAACTAACTTGTTGTCCCAGTGGACATGTGTCATTATTTACAAGGATTTTTATAGTGTATTACATACAACAGTGTCGGACTGGGACATAATTTTAGGCTGGGAGTCTCACACTCATCCAGGCCACCCCACACACCCACAACAATTTTTGAAACCAGTGACAAGCCTATTTTTTCTTTCCTAAATATCAATTTATTACACACAGTTTGGTCACCCCATAAAAACAGAAACAAGAAACCTAGAGGTAGTGAAGCAGTCCAAATTTTTATCTGCTTACATGGGTATGCCAAGCATTTAACAAACACCAGAATTGTAAAGCTGCCAGCAACTCTCTACATTTCACTCATAAAAGTACATTTAATGCAGAAGAGAGGTAAACAAAAGGCACTTTCTCTGTTTTTTTTTCTCTTTCCATTTTTCATGTACCTGTCATGTGTTTACCAGGTCTACTGCTATGAACAGAACTGTCTCCACATCGTTAGAAAACGACAACTATTTAACCTCACTGTAAATTGTGAGTAAGGAATCTAAATTTCTTTTAGTTAAAATTAATGCATCAGATTAGGGCAATGTGTTTGAAACCTGTACATTTTTGAAACTTAAATACTCAGGTATTTTAAAAGATAATTGTTAGATTTCCATTCATCTCAGGAATCTCATCTTTATGTCTCCAGATCTCCTTTCATCCTGTTCTACAATTATTAAATATTAGTTCTGTGTTTCTGTGCTACTATGAGCTAGAAAGTGTGGTTTTCCTCAGAGCGTTTCAGATATCTCGGGAGCCTAAGAACACACTGACACATGCATGCTCACAGAGACGTCCGATTTATTCATTCAAATCAGAAGTATATATACATATTGATAAGAAGCAGTACGTGGATGGTTTCTACTGGTCCAGGTGTAAGACAGATTTAACCAAAACACACAGCACATAGTCATAATACAAAACAAGTCCTGTGTCATGTTGACACGGAAATACATGTGTATTACAAGGATATAGCTATAATCAAGGATAGCAGTTGATCAGCTTATTCAAAGAGGTAATTTAAGAGAATACATTCATCATAGGTATTTGATAGCACAGAGACACACAAACAGAAACTATAACCTAGTACCCCGTATTCAAGGTGTCTTAATATGGTTCATAATATGAGAGTACATGATATAAGAGAATTTCCTTTCAATGCTTAAAATACCTGAGATCTACCCATACTATATTTCATACAAATATATTAAAGCATATTTAATTTATCATATTTTACCCCTACCAGTTATCTCAGGTTGACTCCCCCCACCTTGTTGTAAAAATAGGGAAAACATGTTTTCTCTTCAACCTCACATTTGGGCAGACATAATTTTCTTTTCCTAAATTGCCTAAATATCTGTTAGCATAATACTAACTACATCATGACAATATCTATTTATAAAAATCCTAATATTGAGCATGATGTTGCCTCATAGCTTTGAAAAGTGATTTGTTGTTGTTATTGTTGTTGTTGTTGTTATTGCTGCTACTGTTGTTTGTCCTAGCTGTATTTGTAATTTCAGCATTTAAAATAACAACATGGAGGGCTACTGGATATTTGTCTCCTAAATTACTTTTGCATATTTTGAGTGTTGTAATAGTAATAGTGCCAACGTTTGCTAGCAGTGAAACTGTTTTTAATACTTACAAATGTACAGTATTTACAGATGAGACTGACCTGCACTTGAAGTCCTGAAGAGGTCAGTAATTTTGCTATATTTCATGCTTCTTTTTAGAGTGTTTTCCTTTTGCATGCCCTCTCCCTCTCTACTCTACCTGGCCACTTCCTCTCCATCCTATCTCTGTGCATCAATGACTCTGTTCCAAACTGTTCTCCAGAGCTGAGGAAAATGGTACTGGTGCAAGTGAAAACTAGTAGGTTCATGAGATATTATCGATTTATTATCATGTGTTGAATTCCGAAAGGATCACTTGACACACAATAATATAAAATAATAATGATTATATAAATAAATAGATCAATACATTTGTTTTTAAATAGAAATATATATCAATCATTAAAAAAAAAAAAAGTAGGGCATCAGGCCAAATCAGTCATCAGGCCACCGGGAATTGTAGGAAATTCTACCCATGTATATATAAAAGTGGCAGGATGGATCAATATGCAACTTGGAAACATCCTCCATCCCCATGCTACCTCAAATATTTTAGAGTCTGAGTATCAATTTGCTTTGTCATAGCCCAAGCTAATTATTTATTATTAACTAGGTTAATTCTGCACACCACCATGTCAATGTAACTGCTGTAGTAAGAACATACCAAAAAGCAAATCATAACTAGTCAGTAGTGGTCCCTTTTTCACAATTGGATTGGGTATAGGAGGGGCAATACAGCACACTGTGCAAAGTTACTGTACAGATGGGCTACAAGATGCACCTATTTGGAACTGGTAAAAGGGTCAATGAATGTAAGTACAAGGTATAGGTACTGAGTAAACTGGAATCAAAGTGTTTATCCTTAGAATAAGTCACTAAAGATTTTAAAATCATGTTTCTGCTTGAGAAACTTTCAAAAGTGCCACAGGTGAGGCCGTGCAGCAATCACACATGATTTTTCAAAATTCTGATTAACTGAACTTTTTTAATTTGGATAACGGACTATTACTAATAGATATTATGAATCTTCAACGTTGAATGTATGTGCACCAAAAGCAATTAATTAATTAATGCACTTCCAGGTCTATTTAACCATGGTGTACATTCCCCAAAAGCCTCTATAATTGTGGGAACCTGGACTTAGACAATGTGTCCAGGCTTATAAGCAAAGTGCCAGTATGGCACAAGGGTTTTATAGTTGGTGTGTGCCTGCTTGTTTGAAATAAAAACCTGATGGTGCAGAACATATTTCAGAAGAAGTGAAATTGGATTCTGATATGCAGAAACCTACCAGTTTAGATATTAAATATTAAATATCAAATGGACCTTCTCTGCGGTTCTCTGCAACAATATGTAATGGCTGCTAAAACTAAAATGCAAATGTACATTTTGTAATTAAATTTAAATGATGTATTAAATATTCACACTCATAAGGAGAATGCACTTGCAAATGCATGTTTGAATATTTAATTGTCATCTTAATTTGAATAAATTACAGAAAATGTTCCCATAGAGAATCATAGAGCTGCAAAATATCACATTGAATTTACTGGCTCCTACTTACATGTAAAATTATTCAGAGCCTTATTCAGTTAAGGGTGATTTAAAAAAAAATGCAGTAAGTAAAAACTGCATGTTATTTGAAGGTGTTTAACGATAGAACATTATTTGGTATAAAGCCCCAGGGAACTTGGATCGGTGATTGCTTTCTAATTAGGTTAATGTTGATCTTGGGGTCATACAATATGCACGTACAATATGTGCAGCTAATCTTGTGCAAAAGTAAACTAATAAGCCAAAGCAAACCTAGCAAGCATATCCTACTGTGATAATTAGGTTAAACGTCGCTCTTTTTTCTGGCTGTTCCATTGTTTAGTTCTGCTTAGTTCACATTTGAATAAAACATCACTAGTGAGCAGTAAAACAGGAAAAAAACAGGAGCATTTAGTATACAACACTGTCATTGTAACTAATGCACATATGCATATATGGCCAAAGGTTTGTCAACGCCTGACCATCACATCCATTTGTGAGTCTTTCCACAAAGTTGGAAGCACACAATTGTATAAGATGTCTGTTTATGCTCTAGCATAATGATTTCCCTTCACTGGAACTAAGAAGACCAAATTTTTTTCAACATGACATAAAAATATGGTTTGCAAAGTTTTAAGTGGAAGAACATAAATGGGCCTCAACAACAATGAATACTTTTGAAATAAGCTGGACTGCTGACTGCACCCTAGACTTCCTCACCCAACATTAGTGCCTGACCTCACTAATGCTTGTTTCCCAAAGCCATATTCCAATATTTAGTGGAAAGCCTTCCCAGAAAATGTGTGGTTACTATGACAGCAAAGAGGAGAGCAAATCTAGAAATGGATGTTCGAATGATTGTGGTATGGTCAGGTGTCCACAAACTTTTGGCCATATAGTTTGCATATGCACTGTGTTCTGTTAATTTTTTTTTTTTTACCCCATGTTCACACAGTTTGGTCACCTACCCACCCAATAGTAATATTTTTTACCCCCTGTTGACACAATTTGGTCACCTACCCAATAGATAGTTCTCCTTTTGTGCTGCTTCTGTGCTTCTTCTAAAAATTGAAGCAATTTTTAAAGTAGTGTCTACGTAATTTTAAATAACACCACAAAATATATGGCCATCAATAAGAATTTAAAATAACGCTTTTGGAGGCAGAAGTAGTTTTTCAGTGTTAACTCCAGCTTGTTACTTCATTAAATTAACAAGTTGTTGTTGTAAAGTTATTTTTACATTAAACATATATTTTGTGATTTGATGTAATTTTGTTATTGCTGATATTCATGGAGAGAAATAAATAAACCTTGTGAAATCTTTACTCTATTAGGCTATTATATATTATCACGGTTAATTAAAAAATCTAGAAGATCCGTGAGTTCAACTGGTTTATGAGCAGTTCAGACTTGCTTTTTTTATTAAAACTTTATTGTATATGATAATACAATTCTGTTACAAACATGTTATACAAAACATAATACATTTCTTATAGCGCTTTCCCCTAGTCAGGAGATAGCTGTAAAGAATATCTGATAGTTGTTGAGTGATAAACTAGGATTTAATTTTTACAAGACACTGCACTACTTTAACAGTAGTAGATATACAAACCAGTGGGAATAAGCTGTGACAAATGATGCATATTCAATCTACCCTGTTCTGCCTGATCTAGGAGATCACAGAGTGACTGGAAAATAAATTATTCACCCATGTTAATATCAGACAGGGTAAAATGATAACTCACCATGGATGTGAATTGATGGCCTATATCTGTTGTTAAATACTACAGTGGGTTACAAAACAGGCCACAATTTACTCATTTTGTTATGATAGCCTATAATACCACCCAACAATTATATTAATTTATGCCTATAATATTATTAGGCATAAAAGCCCCATACCAAATTAATTAACAAGATAGTTAACCATGTTACAGAGTTACAAATTTCTTTAAGAACTCAAATCTTGTTATGTGTTGCCAGATAAGATTCAGGGAACAGAATATGCTGTTCCCTAAAGGCTTGCCATTTATTTGCATTCTGTTTTTTTTTTTTTTTTTTTTCATCCAAAGACATTAAGTCATCAACAAAGCACAAAAGCGTGTGTGAGAAAAATTATATTTATAAAGGATAAAGGATTATTATTTGCAGGGCAATGAGGTCTAGTTCTAACTCATAAATTGAGATGAATTATTAGTTTCTATGTCATGTATTTTGGTGTGAGATGCACATATATTATATTTTATATTTATATACAGATGTTTTTTCATTAGTGCAATCAACATGCCAGTTGTTTACTATTCCTACCCAGTGTGATGCAAGCTTAAACGGGCCCATAAGTACATAAGTACAATTTTCATATTCTTTCCTCTGTACACCACCACAATGGATTTGAAATGAAGCAATCAAGATGTGACTGAAGTGTAGACTTTCAGCTTTAATTTAAGGAGCTTAACAAAAAATTTGCATTAACCGTTTAGGAATTACAGCCATTTTCACAGGTTCAAAAGTAATTGCACAGTTGATTGATAAGCAGTTTCATGGCCAGGTGTGGCCAGTTTCCTCATTATTTCATGACACATTAAGGTGATAAAAGGTCTAGAGTTGATTCCAAGCATATTGCATTTGGTAGCCATTGAGGGGATCTCTCTATTTGCGGTCCAAAAACATGGTGGTGCAAGTTAGACTGTCATTAGGCTGAAAAAGCAAAGCAGACCTATCAGAAAGATAGCAGAAACTTTAAGCGTGGCTTAACTAGTACCAGAACGATAGGAAGAGAAGAGTATGGAGAAGGAAAGGAAGCGCTCAAGATCCAAAGCATACCACAACATCTGTCAAAGTGTTAGGGCATAGGCATGTATAGGCTGCCAATGGAACTGAGTCACTGGTGTTTATTGATGATGTGACTGCTGATAGAAGTAGCAGGATGAATTATGAACAAGGGTGTAACCATGGTAAGGACATTGGGGGAGTCCAAGCTCTGGGACATTGGGGTGGTCCAAGCCCTAGACACCCCCCTCCCCACCAGCGCAGCTAAACGTCCCAAATTTGAGTATGGGCGAAACCAAGTGTACAATTGGAGGGGACACACACCGATTTCCCTTAACAGACGTGAATATATTAAAAACGAATAGACATAAATAAATAGATAAATAAGATAAATAGAATAGATGAAGAAAAGACAGATCCATTGGCAGGGAAAATTAAAGCTGAACATATAGAAAATATTTTCTCCTCTATATTGGAGGGGACAGATTGGTATTT
>JAFFST010054284.1:401258-411377 GCA_022414735.1 Noturus placidus
TACACTGTTACACAAGCTGTACACTCACTACTTTACATTGTAGCAAAGTGTCATTTCTTCAGTGTTGTCACATGAAAAGATATCATCAAATATTTCAAAAATGTGAGTACTCACTTTTGTGAGATACTGTATGTAGAGTACAAGTAATATATTTTGTATGTACATTTTTTATATTTTATTATATAGTTTTCCTCGAGCCAGAGGCAGCGCGGATGAGAGAAATGTTGGAATGGTAGTTAGATAATAGGCTTGAGCTTTTCACAAATAAAAGGCTGAGGCTCTTCCCTTCAACACGGACTCTCATTGTATGATTTTGCACGCGATGGCCCGCGGAGCTTTAAGCGGTTTAATTAGCTCAAAAGGCACGTAAACCTTTCATGGTTAAAATTAGACACACACCTCATTTGAAGGGATGGAAAAGTCCTCGGGCTTGAGTACCACATCACTGTGTAGACACACTGCTTTCATGAGCAATTCTGACATCCACCTTTCTCCAATTCTCATAGCTCTCCCGAGAAAACACACTCGGACACTTACACCACTGAAACAAACACCTCCGACACATTTAAACGCCTCTCTCATCTAATACATCTGTAGGAAAGCACCACGTGCTGTCATGAATAATTAAGAGATAGCATCTTCTCATAGGATAAGAACACGCAGGCTCCTGAATAATTTTGAGGCACCAACAAGTCATCTAAGTACTATAGTACATTGCTATGTGTGACATGTGAAATTGCCACGTGTGACATGTGCCTGTGACTAAAATATTATACCAGATAAAAATTGTGGAAAAAAGCTCAAAATTAGCCAGCTTTCTCCTACAATTAAAATTAAAAAACAGATGCTAATATTGTCTTTTATAATGTGCGATACAAACACATCTGTTAAAATCTCTGAAAATATAGTTTAGTATTTCATGACGCTTTAAATCTATGAATATTCTGATTCAATAGGAGGAAAGTGACTTTCACAGGCCTTTTATAAACACTCTAGTGGTTCATATGGGTTTCCTCTGGTTTCCTCCCAACAGTCAAAAACATGCCATTAGGTATTAGGTGGGTTTGCTACTGTAAAATGCCACTAGGTGTAAAAATATATATATATCCGCACCATTCAGCATACAACATCTACTGAAGATGAATGAATGAATGGATGGATAAATAGATGGATGATTGAATGAATTAATGAATGAATGGATGGATGGATGGATGGATGGAAGAATGAATGAATGAATGGATGGATGGATGGAAGGATGGATGGATGAAAGAATGAATGGATGGATGGAAGAATGAATGGATGAATGGATGGATGGATGGATGGATGAAAGAAAGAATGAATGGATGGATGGATTGATGGATGGATGAATGAATGGATGGATGGATGATTGAATGAATGAATGAATGGATGGATGGATTGATGGATGGATGAATGAATGAAAGAATGAATGGATGGATGGAAGAATGAATGGATGGATGGATTGATGGATGGATGGATGAATGAATGAATGGATGGATAGATGGATGGATGGATGGATGGATGGATGGATGGATGGATGGATGATTGAATGAAAGAATGGATGGATGGAAGAATGAATGGATGGATGGATGGATGGATGGATGGATGGATGATTGAAGGAATGGATGGATGGATGGATGGATGGATGATTGAATGAATGTATGGATGGATGGATGGATGATGGATTGAAGGATGGATGAATGGATGGATGGATGGATTGATGGATGGATTGATGGGTGGATGAAAGAATGAATGGATTGATGGGTGGATGTATGAATGAATGGATGGATGGATGGATGAAAGAATGAATGGATGGATGGATGAAAGAATGAATGAATGGATGGATCGATGCAAGAATGAATGAATGGATGGATCGATGCAAGAATGAATGAATGGATGGAAGAATGAATGAATGGGTGGATGGATGAAAGAAAGAATGAATGGGTGGATGGATGGATTGATGGATGGATGAATGAATGAATGAATGTTTGGATGGATGATTGAATGTATGGATGGATGGATTGATGGATGGATTGATGGATGAATGGATTGATGGATGGATTGATGGGTGGATGAAAGAATGAATGGATTGATGGGTGGATGTATGAATGAATGGATGGATGGATGAAAGAATGAATGAATGGATGGATCGATGAAAGAATGAATGAATGGATGGATTGATGGATGGAAGAATGAATGAATGGATGGATGGATGGATGGATTGATGGATGGATGGAGGAATGAACGAATGAATGAATGAATGAATGGATGGATGGATGGATGATGGAATGTATGGATGGATGTATGGATGGAGTGAATGACCTGCAGAGACATGGTCGATATTATCGAATGAACTCCGCTGCGAAGCTGTTCTGGAATGTTTCGGTCAGGCGGTGGCGCTCGCGCTCATCGTGTGGTGTGTGCGTGTATGTCGTTTCTGTGGAGCAGCTCGCGAGGGTTTTGCGCCGTTTTTTCCGCCTCACGCACATTTTCTCCTCTCGAGGCTGATTGAATGTACACGCGGAATGTAGATACAGATCAGGACAGGGGCGACGTCTCTCTGTCTGTCTCTGTTTCTCTCTTTCTGTGGCTGAGTCATTGGCTAAGGGATTGTGAAGCCATCGTCTTGGAGCTGGTGAAACATAGAGGGAGTAGAAGAAGAACCGAGTGTAAAGAGGAGAAATAGGCTGTCTCTCCCCCTCTGCACCCCGACACTTACCTGTCTGTGCCTGCAGAGGTGAACACATCTCGCTTTTCTCTTCCGTTTGCGAAGGAGGAAATGCTTTCGACTCGTTATCAGTGATACGATGATCGTGTCACTCGCCATCACTCGCACAGGCTGAAGAGAGGGACATTTCGGAGAAGGACGGCGCAGAAGGGTGAAGTAGGCTCCGTCCCACTTCGTCATTTTTACGCGTGTACGTTCTAGCAAAACGTTCTTGTATTTCAACTCGTTAACATCTCTCTTCAGCCTCGTCTGTTTACCGCCTATATATATATATATATATATATATGTGAAATGAACGCGTTGTGTTTCTAATTATTTTGTGTGGAATCTTAATAGCGCGTTCACCGAGCTCGCGCTCCACGTTCTGTGTGTGTGTGTGTGTGTGTGTGTGTGTGTGTGTTTTGATCATTCCCGTCGACGCTTGTTGACGTCCATGCTGATCATCCAGAAATGCTGCTTTATAATGTCCTTCTGCATTTTTAATCCTCACGCATGGTTTTCTGCTTATGCATGAATTATTCACCCACGAGGAGCTTATGTGGCAGTTCGTGGGGGGAGAAATCAGCAAATGCATTTCACATCTGGAGCATGGTGTTGTATCTTAACTCGTGTAAGACTATAAAACATGCACATGCGGTGATTGCCAGTGTTCAGCACAGAGTTACTTTGATAATTCCTTTAATAGTGCTTGATGTTCCCAGATGTTACTGGTGCTATCACTGAAGTACTGCAAGCTCGAGAGATGTTGCTGACCGTGATCATTTATTGATAAGATATTACCACCAAAAATGACAACAGACCATCAAAGTCGGTGAATGTTTCAGGTCTTGCAGCCACTCTTATTAATCATATTAAGCTAAAATATACACAGAAATGAAGTATATTTTAATAGAGTTATTAACTGACTGCTGGTGTTGAATCTGAATACATTTTCAATCTGAACCCCTTGTTTCTGTGTTAATGAGTCTCACCCTAGGTGTGAGGCAGAATGATTAATTAAGGGAGGGTGTATAAATTTAGTTACAGTATAGTGTATAAAAACTTTGTGTGACACCGCAGTTTGGTGCACCTCAGTTTCTTTCTAGTCTGCGATTTGAATGTCAATACAGAAACTCTGTATGTATGACATACAGAAATTCTGTATGACTAGTCTCTTGTATTTCTGTGCTGTGACATGTATGATTTAGTTCCTTTCATTTTCAGTACTAAAACTCTGCTCGGACGGGAATATATGCAAATAAATGAACACAGGACGAGCGAGTTTATATGGGGTTGTTTCTCCTGCAAATCAGGATGTTTGCATCACACATTGTCATATGTTGTTTTATATTCATTAGTTATTTGAATATGGAGAACATTATTGGATCGTTGATGATTATATTTACTTATGTGGCAGCATCTAACAATAGATGATTAACGACATATATGTAACTGCTCATTGTTTTCTAGAAAACTAAAAGCTTGCATATGTAAATATAAAACGTCTTCATACCTGTAGCTGTCAGTTTAATTAGCCTGTGAGATCATACTCTACTAATTTCTCAGTTCAGGATAATATGCATAGATACGCACAGCAATTACGGTGATCAGAAACCCTTTTTCATTGCAAAAAATTTATCCAGATAACCAATTCCGCTACGGAATTGGTTAAAGAACAGTTTGTAATTTCGTCTGTAATATTGTCAAGGGAGGAAATGAGAAAAATGTTGACATGGCTGCGTTGGACAGAATGAAAATCCCTGAGTAACTCCTGCAAATAATGGAATGGAAGGTCCCAGTGTAAATCTAATCCTGTATGAATAGGATTCATGTTACCAACCTTACCAGCCAACTCAAAACACTGTATCACTCATAGTTTGACACACTACTTCATGACTAGTGATTGTAGCACTCCTTTGCACCATTACTCAGAATTTCTTTCTTGTGTAGTCCTGGCCTTCTCTGTCTAACCCACAGCTTGTCACAGAATGTGGCAGAGAACCGTCCAGTTTCAGAGAAAGAGGCAATTTGGCAGACCATCCACAGACCTCCAACTGTAGCCCATTACTCACTTAAAGTTACTTGCTAGTAACTATTTATTCTTTAAAAACTTTTGAAAATTATTCTGTGTGAACTTTTTTCAGTCCACTGACTATAATATGCTACAAAATACTTATTGAAACATGGTGTCGAGAATTTGTTTCCCACTAGAAACCAGCTCACAGAAATACAGCAAGCCATTTAGATTGCATGAATGAAGAAAATCAGACACTCCATAAGTTGTGGACAGAGCATCCAAGACTGAGCCTACCCGTCTGTCTTTTATTTGTTTATGGTGATTTGGTGGCAGAAAAATATTTTCATGATTTGAGTAGTCTGTTGAGGCAAAGCATTGATCAGTCATATTTTCCACATATAAACACAAATTTTTTCATTTAACTTCTACACATTAGTTATTTGTCGGCTCATAAAAGTTTACAAGAAATTATAGTGGAAATGTTTTGAGAGGAAAAACATTGCAGAAGTGTTATTTCACATCATTTATCACGTGAATCGCCTACAACAATCCATTAAAATGGCAGTGGGATAAAGAAGATACCAGTGTTGTACTGAAATCATACATGCACATGTGTTGTCTCCATTCCCCCTAAAAGCTGTTCACATTAATAACTTGTTCTTAGCCTACCCTCTTAAAATTAAACATATGTATGTAGGAAGAATTCTCATTATTGTATTAATCTTAATACAACCCCAAAAAGAAAAAGTTGGGACAGTACCCGGAGGAAACTCGCGCAGCACGGGGAGAACATGCAAACACAAATAGGGCCACGGCGGGAATCGAACCCCCAACCCTGGAAGTGTGAGGCGAATGTGCTAACCTCTAAGTGATTTGTAAATGTAAATTCTATGAGGATAAGAAAAACTCAAGACTTCATTCATTTTAATGATTTAATAAAGGGAAATGAGGCAGACCGAAATGCTTGCTTACATGCTAAAATAACACTGAGTGAAGAAAATTTACATTAAATTCTGAAATTAAATAATAGAAAATTATAGAATTACACCGTCATGACCAACTGAGATTTCAATTAACATGTTTTTTTTTTCACTTGTCACCTTTATAAGGTGTATTTTATACCTATTTTATACCTTTAGCAGAGTATGTAAAAACTTCAGAATCTCTGAATAATTTCAAGTTCCTTACTGCTCCAGAGAGAGAGAGAGAGAGAGAGAGAGAGAGAGAGCTGTCAGTTACTTGCATTCAATTGAATACTTTCAACAACAAACCCGAGTAGTCTTGGAAATAGTCAAATGGCACCAAGCATTAAGAGTATTTTTGTCACCTTAAAAAAAACAAGCTCATAAATAGCAAAGTTTACTTAATTTCTGATTACTAATTTCTAATCATGTCAGCCATTTTGCATTTGACGTCCCTCTCAATAAACACATTACCTCATACTGGTTCACTAGGTCACAGACTAAGAGTACCATCAGTCTGAAAACCTTGTAGAATATGAAGAACACACACCATTTTTTTTAAAATGACAAAGTGCTAATTTAAATACTTTTTGAAGAGGTAAGTCTTTAGACGTCATTTGGAGACAGCCAGTTACTCATCTGTTTGGACAGCCAGGAGACATTTATTCCACCAGCTAGGTGCCAGAACAGACGAGAGCCTTGATGCATGTTTCCAAAGAGATGGTGGGTCCAACCGAGCAATGCTAGAGGATCAGAGGGAGTGTGGTGCAGAGCAGTTTGTGTGAAAATGCATTAAGGTAGGTGGCTGCTGGTTCATTTTTGGCTTTGTATGCAACCATCCGAGTTTTAAATCTGACGGTGGTAGCTACAGGACCCCGGAGGACTGTAGCAATGAATTAGTGTGTGTGAACTTGGGAAGGTTGAAAAAAAGTCGTGGAGCTGCATTTTAGATTAGTGGCAGAGTTCAGATGGCATACAGAGGCAGACCAGTCAGGAGCAAGTTGCTCCAAGTCGTGGCATATGACGTCAGCACAATGCACCATTTGACGTCATTACAACGTGCATTCAGTCATACCGCCTCGATTCACATGCATCAAACATTAGTACAGCTAAAAAGTCTCATTTACCAACAAACATTACTGTAAAAGATTCAAGCAATTTTCCGCAAAAAAAGTACAAATTGCAAACTGCATAGCAAATTTTGAAAAAAAAAATCAAGCATTTCTGTCCACAACAATCACAAAATAACCTCAGCGAGATCTGGTACGGGTTGTCTAATGAATTAAGGACTAATTGAATTGGATGAATTTCTGAAATATTTGTTACAGCTCTATTTGTAATTTGTTTGCTTGCATTGTATTATGCCTCATGTTTAAGTGAAAATGAACTCATTCCAAATGAATAAAGATGAATGTAAATCATTAAAAATAGTTGTTTTTTTATGAAATTGTGTCTTGTTGGCAAGAAAAGCCATTAATGTTGTTGACACATTTCAAGGCAAAAATGGGCATGAGCCAAAGTTTACTGTGGTTCCTGAACCATGTGCACGTCGACTGTGCTGCAGAAAAAGAAGTAATTTTCTTTGAGAAACTCTTAGGAAAATTGTTTCTCTTCCCATGTGTGTGTTTGACAACCCTGCTTGTGCAAGAGCCTTTCATTATAAACACATTCTGAAGGGAAGATTATATTGTTGCCTTGCTCTTGCTCTTAATTTGACGTTTCCCTTGTGTAAGCCTAATTGTTTTGCATTTATGCATATGGCAGCAGATAGTATACACTGAAATAAATTCAAACCAATGGACTCTTATTTCTGCATAAATGTTAGAGTTCATTCGTTTGTGTTTTGCAATATACTTTCTGAAAACAGCTGGGATGCTGGATGGATAGATGAATTCAAATCATACTTTTTCTTTTCATTGTTTCCTACCTTCAGCATTTCAAACAATGCTGCTCTTAGGTCTTCATCTGATCAGGAGCACAGATGAAGCCATTTTCTCCACATGTAGCCTAAACTAACGTGACTCTATTAGATCCGGCTGTCATCCGTATTGATATAAAATGTGTAGGCAATGTGCGAGGAAGAGCAGAAGTTTGATTACTGTGAATCTCTTGGCTTTGTGTATTTTCCTCAGCACAACATTTTTTCATTCCATGCTCCAGTATCTCCATTGAAGCAGCACTCTGGTGTGAGAAGTGGGAGGGGTGGGAGGGGGGGGGTGCTTGCTAGGCTGTTAATACTGACTTTGTGTCATAGCAGAGATGAAACTCTCACTCATCACAACCTGAGATTTATTTCGATAGCCCCACTACACCTATTACTCACAGTCACTGAGCGGTCATCAGAAAATAGCTCTATTGGTACGGGCCTCTCCTACAGAAGAGGTAAAGTTTGTGTAGTGCTGTTGTGAATTTATATTTGTGGCAATAACTAATGGTAAATGAAGGTGCATGTTTATGTGATATGAAATCACTCTGTTGGTACATTAAACAGACATAATAGATATTCATTGCTCATTTTGGCCTAGTTTCACGTGTCAACGAGCCAGTGATGGAAACAAAAGAATACATATCCTCACCAAATTGCACTTGTCAATTGAGTAAATGAGAAAATCAGTCTCTTGCACATGGCCTCTATCGAGTGCCAGCATTGCAGGACACCCACCAGTCTGATCAAGCTTGTGAATTATAAAGAATATGGTGTGTTATTTGTGTAGACAGGAACGTTGTGGAAGGAACACAGTTTTAATTGGATAAAATAGAGGTAAATGTGGCAGAGTGGTGACGGGGGAGTGCTTGTGGGTTTGACCTCGCTCAGTATCCTGGCCTCTGCCTGCTCTAAGCTTTCACTTTCAGACCTCACAGATCTTACACCAGGGGTTCACAAAAAGGGCTTGCTAGATTTGGTGTGATTTCATGTGCTAATATTTTGAAATGTTACTGGGAGTCACATTCATACAAGCCACATTTAAATTAATAGGGCACCCGCAGTTTTAGTCTTTTTCACTTTCCTATTCATAGTTCAGCAGTAAAAATGGCTAATCCATCTACCTCCGCTAAACAAACTAGTCTTGTGTTTCAAATCACATAGGCCTATTCACATATGTACTATCCTAGACTGTTCGTGAATACTAACACTTGCCTATTACATTTAGTGTTTGAATTTTAAAAATCCTCAAACCTAGTCTTCAACCTACCAAAATGTCTGTTTTGTGTGCCAGTCTTCAGGATATTCTGGATTAGTATACCTTTGAATGTAAGGTCAGCATTTTTTATTCGAGGAACGCGACACAATGACAATAATCATGACGACAGCAGAGATCTTGTAAGTGTGTTTAACATCATTTTGGTTCTGACATGAGATCTAGTGAATCTCTCTTGGCTTATAAATCTTCCATATGTACGCACGATGAGGCTGTGAGTGTGTGCACAATATCATACAAAATCATGCATTAAGTATACACACTGGTTCCTCTGCTTCTTGTCAGGCTGTATCACACCATCCTGGTGTTGATTATTTTCCTAACACTTTCCACTAGACTGCTAAATCAGTACAAGGTTATTCTTTTACATTACATTTTACATTACACATACACATGTTACTGACATAATAAAAATGTTCAAATGTTACAGCAGTCCTATATTACAAACTGGAATTTTTAAAAATGTAGGGTGGTCAAGGCTTGGGGTTGCAGAAGATTCATAATGTCCATTTGGGGTAATTTGCCCCAAAAGTTTGAGAACCCCTATCTAACACTATTAGTAACATGACTTATGAATTAGGTCCACATGTTTGTGGAGCAAATATTATTTGCTTCAAACAAAACAGCGATTAGTATAGTCAATGTTATAGATTTAACCAAGTACTGCTGTATACTATTTTAAACATAGAGAAGGGTTACTTTGCACTTTGACATCACATTGTGAACGGGGAAGAAACTGGCAGTTTAGAAAACTCCCCCAAAATGATGAGATTATAATAAGGCTTCATTTTCACATATTTTTTAATTCTATATAAGGCAATGATTCATGCTTTTTCTGTGGCTGAAAGCTCAGATGGTGTTGTGGCATGCACTATACTCTACATTACCATCTATTTAGTGAGCATATAGAAAGTCATTTGGAATTTGGGCCAGCTGTGAGGATTTTCAGCACATGAAGGCAGATTATTAGCCTATTTGAATCTCGGTTTGGCTAAGAAATGTAAAATGGATTTAAATATCAGTGACAGGAAAACATTACTGTGGGTGAATAAATAAAAAAAATTGGAACAGCAAGGCTTATTGTCACAGCGCAGCCGGATGCACCTGCCGTCAGTAGTGAACAAGCGCATGCTACGGACTCAGATTCCCACAACTCACCGCCGCCGCTCCGGCGTGCTCGGTCTCCAGAGTACTAAGTGGCCGCACCTGACGCTC
>JAFFST010054285.1:0-23140 GCA_022414735.1 Noturus placidus
CTTTGACCTAACCAGACAACACAGCACAGAGTCAAAGACTGAATTCCATTAATTTCATGACAACTGTGAACACAATATAGACTGTGTTTAAAGTCAGAATCAAGTCTTGGGAATTTTCAGTGTCAATACACATTTAGGAAAAAAATCATTCCAGTACCCTTAAGAATAATTTGATTGTGTTTTGAATAGTGTAGTTAAGCTGTCAAAATGAATTAAATGCAGATCTTTATCATTCACCAGTTTTCAATCACTGGCAAATAGCCCACTTTTGACCTGCAATAGTCAAACTGCCTGAGATTACATTGTGGCTGGTGGCTGGTGATACAAGAGAGAGAAGGTGGGGTTTGAGTGGTCGTGTAACAACCGGAATAAAGGTTGCTGGAGTTGTTCTTTAACACTGATCTTCTCAACAATGTGGATTCATATCACTTGCAGCCAGAGCTGGGTGTAACTGTAATCGAATGACTTTTTTTGATAACGCAGTAATATACCACACTACATTTTAAATTGAAATAATGTGATTACAGGTACTGATGTCAATAAAATTGTGACTTGCATTACAAATTTCTTTAGCCCGGAATAATTCTCCAGTTGGAGCGGTTTGTCACTACATAACTGAATGTAGAAGTAAAAGACGGACTGTAATTTAAATCTTCAGTGAATGGAGGCGAGACCAATCAATCAGACAGGGTTTACAGGAAAATACGTGGAAACAGTCAGTGTGAGGGAAAATGATTTACGCAGATTAGTTTTAAACCCGTAAAGAGGTTGAAATTGAAACAGTAACATCCTGTGATGCTGAGCAGGAAAAGGAGTGTAAATGTCTATATGAGTTCCAGTTTACGTGAACATGATATGAGCAGAGCATTAGGAAAGATAATGTACTCTACATGGCTCTGTAGCAGCTAAACCCATACAGTGATAGATTAGCTGTGCATTACCAAACTTGCCCAGTAAGAAAAGTTTTATATTTTATCAATCTGGTAGTTCTACAAACAGTGACAACAACCAAGGCAAGTTTTATTATAAATCCAACCTTTTCTGATCATGTCATGCATTGACGCATTAAAATTACTTAAAAAACTATGAATTTCACTTTGTAGTGTGTTTATGTAGGTTTGATAGGTTTTCAAAGTAACGTGAAAGTAAAGTAATTAGTAATCTGATTACTTTTTGCATGCAGTAATCAGTAATGTAATCAAATTACATTTAAAAAAAAAAAGTAGTAATTAGTCATCTGTAGTGGATTACTTTTTTATCTTACCCAAGATAAAAGTGTTAACCGTAAACTTATCAAAAGTGAAAAAAATACATAAATCAGTCCCAGTCTTGTAGACTGCATTTAAATTTAAAATGGAATATGGACAGTACAACATATACACTTACACCCTCACATTATATACATTTACTGCCACATTATTAGGAACACTTGTATACCTGCATATTC
This sequence comes from Noturus placidus, assembly GCA_022414735.1. NCBI lineage: Eukaryota > Metazoa > Chordata > Actinopteri > Siluriformes > Ictaluridae > Noturus > Noturus placidus. The sequence continues at coordinate 1,448 of JAFFST010054285.1, forward strand.
ATGCAGTTATCTAATCAGCCAAATAATATGACAGCAGCATAGTGCAAAAAAATCATGCAGGTACAGGTCAGCAATTTCAGTGCTTGAATTAGTTTCCTCTGCAATTCATTGGGTTTGTATATTTTGATTGAAAACAAAATTCCACCATTCAAAATTCAATGCACACATATTCACTTCCTAAAATACGGTTCCAAAAATATTCAGCTGTTAAAATACCATCTTCATTATTTGTCAGGTAATATTTCAACACATTATTTTTCAACCTCACAAATTCAGGCTGCAAAAATTCAGGTCTTAAAATTCAATTCTTCACATCTGGATCTCATAGAAAGAGCAATGGATTGCCGCTACTATTGTAACATGTTACTTTGTGGCGGCCCCTGGCGGTGGGATTGTGCAGACAAGCCACAAGAGAAGATGAACCTAGCACTGGCATAAAGTTGGCTTGACGTTGGATGTTTGGTATCTGGAGATATGCACAAAAGGGACCGTGTCTAAAGTTACAAATTGGTATACATGTTTCTAAATTCAGTAGCATTTTAAGGGAAGGACTTGGTCATACAACCAACTGTAAAGTGTTCATCTAGCTGCCAGCTAAGTCACCTACATCAACAAAAGTTGTTTTTAAGAGTTTCAAGAAAAAAGCCTCTACTCTCATCTAAAACCAAACTCCTGTGTCTTCCGTTTGCCGATACTACTGGAACTTTAAATAAGATCGAGTTCTATATTCAGATGAAACAAAAATAGAGCTTTTTAGCAATCAAATAAATACCAGATGTGATTTTGACGCACAAAGAGAGGAAGACATATAGAAAAGTACCTCATGCCCATGGTTAAATATGTTGGAGGCTCTTAAATGATTTGTGGTTGTTTTTATGCCAGAGGACCTGGACATTTAGTTAGGATACATGACATCATGGACTCTATCAAATATCAACAGATATTAAATGAAAACTTGACTGCCTCTGCCGGAAAGATTAAAATGGGCTGCAGCCCAATGACCCAAAACAAACATCAAAACCAACACAAAAATCGCTTACTGTCCACAAAATCGAGGTCCTGCCATGACCATCCCAGTCCCCTGACTTGAAACCCATAGAAAACCTGTGGAGTGAACGGAAGAGGAGAGTCCACCAGCATGGACCTCAAAATTTGAAGGATCTGGAGAGATTCTGTATAGAAGAATGGTCTCAGATCCCTTGCCATGTATTCTCCAACCTCATCAGTAGTACAGGAGAAGACTCAAAGCTGTTATCTTGGCAAAGCAGGGTAGCACAAAGTATTGACTACATGGGTGCCAATAATTGTTGCACACCTTTATTTAACTAAGATTTTTTTTTATAAACCTAAGTTTTTGTCTGCATTTGTTTGATCTCTATGAGAGCAGAGTATGTTTGTGATTTTTTTTTTTTTAAAGATCAAAAGGGTTGAACAATAAAGATAATTTTTCACAGCCTTCTTTTCTCACATTTAGCAAGGGTGCCAATATTAGTAAAGAGCACTGTAGATAGATACTCTCACAGAGTGAAATAAACAGTAGATAACATCTAATTACCAGGTATCACTCACAGGTACAGTGTCACCAAATAGTAAAACCAAACAAAATGTACTTTTTTTTTGATTGATTAAATGAACTTTTTAAGGTTGATTCTGCATCGAGGACTCCCCTGTCTTTTTCTATAGAGTCTTTGAGGAAATTTGGTTTGCATAAGAGGAGTCCTTGGCACGTTGCCCTCTTTATCTAGCTGCCAAGTTGTTGTGTTTTCATAATGAGCCATAATATGAGGTTAATGATTAGTATATCTGCCATATCTTAATATGTGGGTAAACAATAACAAGATAAGATTACTGCTAAAATGTAGAGTTTCTAAAGTCAATTAATTGTAAAAACAAATGCTGCAGCAACATTTAATAGTTTGGGAAAATCAATTTTTATTATTAGTTACTATTGCAAGTAGGAAGAAGGCCTGGAGGTTATGAAAATGGGATATTGTTATCAATACATTATGCCAGTTTATATATATATATATATATATATATATATATATATATATATATATATATATATAATTAGATATGTATTTGATGAAAAAATACTTTACTTTTTGCAGATTCTTAGAAAAAATATAAAAGATATATATATTTTTGTAGACATTAAATTAAATAGCCAAATAGCCATAGTCATTGTTTTTTTTTTTAAACCATATTGTTTTGCTGGGAAATTGTTTGCAAACGTATATAATGTGAAATATTGTGTACAGTAAATGTCTTAAAGACTTGTGATATTGTATTTTTGTCTTATATAAGTTATGAAAACAGTAATAAAACAACATGAGACATCTTCCCGAGATGATACCTGATTGTGCATAATTTCTTTTCATATGACTGTACTGAGAAATAAATTTAACAGGAAAGTATATAATGTTTCATATAAACATGTTTCACATGTTTGTTAGTTTTTCTGATTAGAATAAGTGTAATTGTACCTATTACTTAAAATGGTTTCTACTTTTATCACAAATAAACACTGTGGAGCTAAAACTCACCAAAAGTACAAAAGTGCCAATGATCTCTCCCAGACACTGTCTGGCTAAGATGTTGTTTATCTTCATCCTCTTCATCATTTTCCTCACACGGCACAGTTGTTGGTTCTGCATGTCTTCAGCTGTCCCGGCTGCCTCTCTGCTGCTCTGTGGTGTTATGAGGCTGCTCATATATTTTACTTGCTGTCCTTCGTGTGATCCAGTACACTTTGGACGTCATTGCTCTGATAAATGTAACATCAATAATAACTTGACATAATGATGCTGAGTGAGAGAGATAAGATAATATGTACTTTCCCTGAACCCCAGTGGGGTAAAGCATTCTCGACTTGTTCCTGCTGTCTCTCTGCTGCTCTCAGGTGCTGTGTGTCGTGTAGAGAGGCTGTGGTGGACGCAGTTGCAGGTAATTGGGCTTTACTGAGGAACAGATCAACAAATCCAAAACATTCGGCAGAATAAAGGTCACACAACAGGCAGGGGCCGGGCAATCGGCAAACAGGGATAAATGGGCAAAGACAACAAGTGTAAATCAAGTGACGTAGCACGGACAAACCTAAACAGCAAATATGGGAAACAGACTTGGTATTGTCAGGTGCACAAAGACAAATCTGAGTGTATACTTCACCTCGAACAGAGAAACACAAGGGTTGAAATGTGTAAACTAATTAAAGGGTGAACTGAAAACAGGTCTGAGAATCAAGACACAACCAAAGATACAACCAATGACAGTACATGGGTGAAGAAAGGACATGAACCAAAACAAAACACAAGTGGCAATGTAAACAAACATATGACAACATAGAACTCTGTTTAGCAGTTCGCAGAGACAGATCCTGTCTCTCCAAGGGCACTGTGGGGGCAACACTCCGACACTCCCCCCACATCCCTCCCCAGTGTCTAAGCAATACCAAAAAAAAAGTCTGGAAATAGGACAATAACTGGCAAAGACAACAAACTTGAATGAAGAGACCTAGTTATGCAGCACTCAATGTGAGGAGAGAATACACGACACATGAAGCTGCTCACATTTTTTGACCCGATTTATGTCCTTTATGTAATCCAGTACACTTTGCACTCCATTGCTTCAATAAATGTATCATTAATAATTTGGCATTCTGAGGCTTAAAGAGAGATAAGATAAGATGTGCTTTCGCTTAATGCCAATGGCATCAAGTAGAGAAGGAGCAATAGTTTTTTTTTGAATATTTCTACTTTACACAAATATACATACATGTTTCTGTATACTTTAACTTTTACTTAACCTCATTCTCAAAAGCAAACAGCTACATTGACTCAGATATATATTGACATTTCACCAGACACATTATATATTAGAATAGGCTATTAATCATTTTCATCCGGCTCTTCCTATTTTCGAGAATAATTTCCAATCGCCCGTCCAGTCACCAAAATGGCTCTTCAAGAACGGGAGTCAGCTCCCAACGAACCCTTGAAAGAAATGTCTTAAAAGTCAAAAATTCCATAGTGAAGTGTGATGCGGTTAACCTTGGTGAAAACACAGGTCATTTATCCACATGAAAAATTGTAGGAGAGAAGCTTTCAGTGCTAGTAGTGCTACATTCTGTGAAGACTTAAGAGTAGGGATGCACCAAAATGAAAATTCTTGGTCGAAGCTGAAACCGAATATAATGAAAAACTTAGCCGAAAGCCGAAGGCTGAAACCGAACATGTTTTTTCCGCGTTTTTTCCATTTTTTTTACCATTGCATAAATTAAATAGTCATGATAGTCAAAATGTGCTTTTTACTATTTTGTCTTGTTTTTCAAAGAAAAAAATCAATTACAAAAACTACAATTTCAAAATATTTATGTAACACTGAACATTTTTTTCATTCCAGAAGGCATAGGCTACCAACAAGGCACAATATAACTTTAAATAAATAAAGGAGTAAAATAAAAATATTTTGATGTGGTCATCTTTGAGCCCCCCTTGAATCGCCTATGTTAGTCCTATAACTGACTGCTGAAAGAATGGAACACTCTGTAGCCTACAACTAAAAAGGGCATTAAAAATTGCATTGACGAAGTGCAAAAACTGGTTCTATTCGGTTCTATACGGCTGATTATATTGGGGATATATACCGCTCGCGCCCCTCTACATCTTGCGGAGTATTATAGTAGATATAAGATTTGTCTGCCAGCACTTAAATAAATACGTCTTTTCCTTACGTCTCGTGACGTGACAGAAACAAAACAAACGCACGTGTCCACAGCTCGTGCATGCGCACGCCCCCTCAACGAGGTCGCACGTCTCACTCTGGTTGCTAGGCTATTTGGTCGCGTCATCAAACACGTCATTGTTCGGAACACCGAAAATGCGGTTTGTTTGTTTTTTATTGATTTCCGGCCAAATAATTTCGGTTGCCGAACTTTCGGTGCACCCCTACTTAAGAGTTTTTAAAACTGTAAATAAGAGAAACTAAACTAACAGATATTAGTTTCTAATACACTATATGGGCAAAGGTTTGTGGACACCTGACCATCAGACCTGTATGTGCTTGTTGAACATCCCATTCCAGATTTAGTCCCTCTTTTGCTGTTATAATAACCTCCACTGTTCTGGAAAGGCTTTCCACTAAATTTTGGAATGTGGCTATGGGGATTTTTGCCCATTCAGCTACAAGAGTATTAGTGAGGTTGGGCAATGATGTTGGGCGAAAAAAGCCACAGTCAGAATTCCAGTACAGGCCACTCGAATTTGGCTTCACTCTCCCTCCCCCTGTGGTGCATCGGCTGAGCATCTGACTCTCGTGCTGTGGAACAAAGTTTGAACCCTGACCTTGACCACTCGATTTCAACTCAACTTTCACACACACTCACTCCTTCACATCCTTTAATAAATCCCATTTCACCATGGATCCCTGCATCTGTGTTCTACATTTAGGTCCCCTCGTCTCTGTGTCCATAAAAATATGTATATCATTTCACACTATGCTCCCAGTAAAAATATACATAGGCCTAATAATCTTACTGCTGAATTTTGAAGCTTTTGAGAGCCAAAATAATCAGATCCATGAAGTAAACTGAACCAGGGCTCAATTTCCAGTTCATTCCTCTATAAAATTATCAGTGGTAGTAGTGTCACGTAATGGAGGTTAGGATGGATGTAATTGCAGTTAAGAGCTTTGATGAGGATTATATCCATTGGGCAAGGCAAAAAAAACATAAATAAAAAAAAAAGCAGGCAGTAGTCAGGTGATCAAGCAAACAGGCAGGAGCAGGTAAGGCAGAAATCACTCTGGGAAATGGAGTCGTGAGTTTGCCATGACATAGACAGGTAGTCTAGACTACCTGATATGTCCAGGTCTTCTAGACTCTTGAAGACATGGACATATCAATTTAGAATCTGACAAACTATGGACAAACTATGGATAAAATGATTATTTATTACTGTAATGTTTTTGAGTCATTGGGAACCAACTTCAACTGAACTATATGGCTCAGGTTTATACATCTATAAAATAGTCATTTTAAAATTTGTAGTCAACCAAACTGACACATGTCATTTACACAAATACAGCGCATGTATTTTATTCCCCAGTAAAGTTCAATTCTCCACAAAAATACTTTATTCCATCTCAGCAAATGGACTTTTTAGGGTTTAGGGGACCATTAGCATATGTTGGTAAATAGGGATGCATCGAAATGAAACCGAATCTTGGCCGAAACCGAATATAATGAAGAACTTGGCCGAAAGTCGAGAACACATTTTTTCGTGTTTTTTCCATTTATTTTGCCATTTTTTTCACCATTGAATACATTAAATAGTCAAAATGTGCTTTTTATTATTTTATCTATCTTTTCAAAAAAATAATCAATTACAAAAACTACAATTTCAAAATATTTATTTAACACTGAACATTTTTTTTCATTCCACCAGGCATAAGCTACCAACAAGGCACAATATAAATTTAAATAATGAGTGAAATAAAAATATTTTGATGTGGTCACCTTTGAGCCTCCCTTGAACAGCCTATGTTAGCTTGTAGGTTCTGTAGCCTACAAGAGTGCAGTAAATGGTTCTATTCGGTTCTATACGGCTGATTATATTGGGGATATATACCGCTCGCGCCCCTGTACACCTCGCGGAGTATTATAGTAGATATAAGATTTGTCTGCCAGCCCTTAATTAAATACGTCTTTACCTGCTTCCGTACTCTACTTCCTTACGTCTCGTGACGTTTCAGAAACAAAACAAACGCACGTGTCCAGAGCTCGTACATGCGCGCGCCCCCTCATTGAGGTCATGACATTCGCGCGTCTCACTCTGGTTGCTAGGCTATTTGGTCGCGTCATCAAATACGTCATTGATCGGTCAAATTTACTCAGGACTTTTCACTTATTACCTAAACTTACCTTACTGTCACAGCTACTCTGAAGTGGTTCAAAACAAAGAACCTGAATAATTCGAATGCCCCAGAACAGAGTTGCCAAGTTCTGGGGAAAAAACAAACAAACAAACAAACAAAAAAACCCACTGGTAGTGGGTTGTGGTTTTGGGGGTTTGTTTTAAAAAATGTGGTTGCTTGTTCACAGGTGATGAGTTTTTTTTTTGTTGTTGGCCGTAATAGGCTATAATTCTATTGGGCTTTTTTTGAAGCGGCGGTTGCGTATTTATAAGAGTTGGCAACACTTCCATCTAAGAATCTGTAGCAAGACTTCAAAATTGCTGTTCATAACAATCTCCAAGCAATCTGGAGAGACATATACCAGAAGACTTCCAACTGCAATTGTAAAAGTACTGTAGGCTCTACCTAGTACTGACCCACAGTCGTCAATACTTATGAAAACAAATGTCTGCTTTTTTTCTTTACGTAACCCATGTGTCACAATAACAAATATTTTTGCACCTTTGAATGTTAGGTAAAAAAAAATAAATCTACCAATTAAGTCTTTTTCAATTCCAGGTTGTAAGAGAAGAAAACGTAGAACCTTTAAGTGGGCTGAATGTAAGGCACTGTAATTACAAGTGAGGAATGCAAGTATGGAAGCACCAGCAGCTTTAGAGAGATCTGGGAATGAACAAGAATCAAAGTTTTTTTCATTTTAATACAATTTTAAACTATTGTATACTTTATACAGCACTGCTGATATCCAATGAGACATACAGTCCTCTGGAAAAGCAACACAAAATAAAAATGCAACTGTCTGGTGATGTCAGTGGATCACCGGTTTGATGCAGTTATTGCAAGCAAGGGATATGCAACCTAATATTAAGTGTTATTTACTTTAACTTGCATTAAGATTATCTGTTCCTATACTTTTCCTCACCTAAAAATTGGGTGGTCTGCCACCAAACGTGCCGTGTTTTAAACTGTGTAGATGTAGATCTAGATGTAAATATGAGAAAATGACAGCTGAAATTCTGGTCAAAGGGGATTGTATAGTACGCTGTATTAGTAATTGTCTGCTGTAAACTGTTTCTAAGAACATTGCAGTGCAATATAGTTATTTATTAATTCTCATTATGAGGTCAAAACAGGCTGTCATATAACAGATATGATAGTCATTATATAAAGGACAATTTAAGTTTAATATTTAATAAGAATGTTAAATATAAGACATAAGACCTAGGCCACACTACAAATTTGGACTTACATTGGATATAAAAAGTCTACACACCCCTGTTAAAATGTCAGGTTTTTGTGATGTAAAAAAATTAAACCAATATAAATCATGTCAGAACCCTTTTCTACCATTTTGTTAAATTTGAACCTATTAATTAAAGTGAAAAACAATATGGGGGGGGGGGAGGTACAATAACCTGTGTGCACACCACAAAACTAATACTTAGTTCAAGTATCTTTAGATTTTATCACAGCATTCAATCTTTTTTGGCACATCTTGACTTCTTCCTTGTAAACGCATTCTAAGTCTGTCAGATTGGCTGGGCAACTCCTGTGCACAGACCTCTTCAAGTCACCACACTCTAGCCGGGCAAGTACAAAACCTTGAACTTGTTTTAGTGAAGCCATTCCTTTGTTGATCTGGAGATTTTCTTTGGGTTGTTGTCATGTTGAAAGATGAAATTCCTTTTCATCTTAAGTGTTGTAGCAGAAGTCTTACATTTGTATTTGGAGTTATTCATTATTCCCTTCACCCTGATTAAAGCCCCAGTTTCAGCTGAAGAACAACAGCTCTAAAGTATAATGCTGCCACTACCATGCTTCCCCATGGGGATGATGTTCTATTTTTGTTGGTGTTGTTGTTGTTGTTTTTTGTGCCAAACATACCTTTTGGCATTTAGGTCTTTAGGTATTTAATCAACTTTGGTCCCATTAGACCATAACACATTATTCCACATGGTTTTGGGAGATTTTATGTATTTTTTATTTATTTTTTTGGTTAAAAAGGTCCAGAGATATGAAGAATTCGGGAGATTGTTGTCACATGTAGGGAGCAACCAGTACTTTCCAGAAACTGCTGCAATTCTTTTAATGTCGCTGTAGGTCTCTTGCCAGCCTCCCTGACCAGTTTTCTCCTGATCTTCTCATCAATTTTAGAGGAACATCCTGTTCTTGTCACTGTTGTGTCATATTTTTTCCACTTGTTGATTATTGTCTTTACAGTGTTCCATAGTCTATCTAATGCCTTGGAAATTGTTTTCTAACCCTCTCCTGATTGATATTTTCCAACAATGAGATCCAGTACCTGCTTTGATCTCTTTGTGGCCCATGGCTTTTCCAGTTGGATATTACCAAAAAAATTTCAGGAAAATCCTACAGGAACTGCTGTACTTTATTTGGGGGTAATCAGTCGCGTTAACTGATGGCAGGTGTATAATAATTCGTAATTAACATGAGATTGAACTAGAACTGGTTCATTCAGAACACTGCCATGTTGCCAATTATAACAGGGTGTGCACACTTATGCAAACTGGGCATTGGAAGTTTTTTATTTTTATTGTTTTCTCCATAAAATGATTCTTATTGTTTGTCGCTTTAATTAATATGGTAAAGTTTAGAATGGGTTCTAAATTTTAGGTAGAATAGGTTCTGAGAATGTTTAACGTTTTACATCACACAAACCTGCCATTTTAACAGGGGTGTGTAGACTTTTTATACCCACTGTAGTTATTTTAAAAATGATGCACTGTATACTATACATATAATTTTTTTATTATTGCAAAATTACTTAATCCTTTTAGGAACAGTACATTCCATACACAAAGGACTGAAAGATTAGTCAGAAACCAACCAATAATTGTGTAACAAGCTTAATACAAACTTATTATAGAGCAAATATATTTTCTTCTAGTAGAGCTGTGTGTAGCAACTTCAGAAACTTGAAAGCTATGTCAATATTTACACAGAACTTTATAAATACTCATAATTTTGCTATGCAGGTGCTTACTGTTGAAACTGCCTGCAGTTCAGCATCTTTTTGTGTGTATTTACATTAGCTCAAACATTACTGTCAAAACTATAGTGGTTAAATCAGACAGCACACTATGGTGTGAGTTATGATATCTTGCAACAAAAACTCACTTACATTTAAGGTCAGAATTGTGAACAACTGAGACATGCCTTTGTTTTTGGCAACCATGCTCACTCACTGCCCAAGTAGTACTTAAGTCCGAAGGTAATTCTGAGGTCTGAATACTAGTGTGTGCAATTCTGTTATTAACTCATAACTCTGCACACTTAACTCAACTCTTAATACAGCAATTAAGTCTATATTTGAAGTGGTGACAAAGGAGATGCTGTCAGTATTTCTGGTGAGGTCGTTGCAGTAAGACCTCCACAGGGCCAGGGGGCAACCTCTTGATCAGGTGCCAGACCTCGAGCCGTCTCAAACCCTCCAAACGCTGACCTTCAACCTCCAACAGTTCATCTCCCGGGAAAACCTTTCCAACTGGTCCACCTGAGTAACAGAATGAGATGATTTACTAGTGAATACATTACTATAAATATTTTGAACTACATATCTTAACATCTTTTCCCTGGTGATTACAAGCCAATGTATATATCTAGAGGTGAATGTCATGTTATTTATTCAAATTAATCAGAATCAGTGTGTTTAAATGATAGTTTTTTTTTTTTTTAATAATTCATGAAACTGTATGAGTGAGATACAAGACAGGTATCTTGTCTTTGCAATTATCATACAAATGCAGTCACTAAATATAAGCCATTAAATATGGAAAGTGGCAAGCATAATTAAAAACCTTTACACTTGTTCATGTTATTCAGTCTTCCTGGTACATATGCCTTCAGGTATTTTTTGTTTGTTTGTTTATGACTACTTTAGGATTGTTATCTTAATCTAATTATATTATGAACTTATGAATTGTTTTATGTTCAGTACTATATGCACTGATCGGAAAGTTGTACGTTCAAATCCCAGCACTGCCAAGCTGCCACTTTTGGGATCTTGAGCAAGGCCCTTAATCCTCAACTGTTCGGTTGTATAAATGAGATAAATGTAAGTCGTGCTGGATACGGACGACTGGTCTGGACTTTTATGTCATAAAAGTGATAAAAGTGGGTTCTTACCCTGAAAAAGCCTCTGAACAGTGAGCGGTTTGTCTCCTAAGATGGAGCCCACTCCTCCATCCAGACTGAAGCCCAGGTCAGAGCTGGACTTATTCAAAGTCACTCGCACTCTGCTACCTGTGGAAGAAACACATGTTTGTCTTATCCTTGTGAGGACCTTCCAGTGACTTTCCCTTCATGCGTATACCAAAAAAGACAGCTAGATATCCCCACAAGGTCAAAACTATCATATATTTTAACCCTCCTATCCACACACACACACGCACACACACACACACACACACACACACACCCACACACAAATAATAATAATAATTTTATACTAATAGTAAAATAATAATGGTAATAATAATAGTCACATTTGAAGACATAAATTACATGATTTTCTTTTTGTACTTTTATTAAAAGAGTACAAACATATTACACACAGAAGTATAATGAAACTAAATAAACCAGAAATTTAAGTTTAAAGTTCACTGCTGTAAGAAAGTATTTATTCTGTTCTTGTGTATATCTCTCATTTCATTATATCAATACATCAACATATCAAATTGTTTCAGATCTTCAAACGAAATACAACATAAAAAAAACACACAAAACTGTATTTTTAAATTGAAGCAAAATACATTATAAAAAGCTATCCAACACCTATCACCAATGTGAAAAAATAATTTCCCCCTTAAATTTAAAATTTGATTGTGCCACCTTTAGCAGTAATAACTGCAACCAAATGCTTCAGATAACTGGAGATTTGGAGAAACTGTCTTTCACTTACTGCTAGGACTAGGATTTACTCCTACGCTTTGGATCATTGTCTTGCTTCATAATCCAGTTGCGTATGAGTTTCAGTTTACGAACTGAAGACCAGACATTCCCCTTTAGGATTTTCTGGTAGAGAAAATCTGTTTCCTTCAATTATTGCAAGTTGCCCAGGCCCTGAAGCAGCAAAGCATCCCCACACCATCACACTTCCACCACCATACTTGACAGTAGGTATAATGTTCTTTTTGTGGAACTCTGTGTTTGGTTTACGCCAGATGTAACGGGACCCCTGTCTTCCAAACAATTCCAGTTTCAACTCATCAATCCACAGAACATTCTCCCAAAAGGTTTGAGGAACATCAAGGTGTGTTTTGGCCAAATTCAGACAAGCCTTAATGTTTGTCTGGGTTAGCAGTGGTTTTCAAAAACCACTGGCTCAGTGGTTTTATTGATGCAAGAGAGGCCTGTAGGTCTGTTGAGGTTGTCCTTCCTCTTTTGTGACTTGCTGGATGAGTAGTTGATGTGCTCTTGGAGAAATTTTGGAAGGTCGGACACTTCTGGGAAGATTCAGTACTGTGCTGAATTTTTCCATTTGAAGATAATGGTTCTCACTGTGGTTCATTGGCATCCCAGAGCCTCATCCCATCATCCCATGGCATCCCCTCATTTCTAGAATTTCTTTCAACTTTGACATAATGTGTTAGTGGGTAAGACCTTTTAACCAACTGATGAAAAAGTTCTATTTAAGTGTTGATTTTATTGAACAGGGTTTGCAGTAAATAGGGCCTGGTTTTGTCTGGTCCAGTTGAACCCCATTATGGATGCAGTTTCATAGATTTGGGGAATTAGTAACTATGGGGGCAAATACATTTTCACACAGGCCCAGTTGGTATTGGATAACTTTTTTGTTTGTTTCAATAAATAATACTATCATTTAAAAACTGTATTTTGTGTTTACTCAGATTACTCAGGTAGATTTTGTTTTTATTTCTGAAACAATTTAGTATGACATATACCCAAAAACAGAAGATATCGAATAAATACTTTTTCACAGCACAGTATAACACTGATCGTTGATCATGTATTATATGTATATAATCAGAACTGGAGTGTATTTTTGCAGTAATCTATCCAAAACTGTTAATCAGGGATGTCCCAAAAGTAAGAAATGTTAAGTAATATTATCTGATATGAACTGTTTTCATACTTTCACATTGACTTATCAGAAGCTTCCTTGTCTCAAAGGGCAGAAGAACCTTCCTATTATTTTATAAATTTATACTGTATGTATTGCAACACACCTGGCTTCGCAGCTGCTTTCTGTGGACTGTCTTTGGTGCTATAGCATGTTTCAATGACATCACCTCGTCTGATGACAACCACTGCCATGGTCCGCCCCTTTGCTTTTCTTATAGTGATCAGCGCCTCCTTGTGAGTGGAGTTATGTAGAGCAGTGCCATTAATAGACAACACCTGGTCACCTACACGGATAGAGCCCTCCTGGGCTGCTATACCACTGCGTAGCACCTTGTGAACCTGACAAAGATGAGAGAGTGCTTGGTTACAGTCACAGAGCAAAAAATAAATACATTTCCTACGTTAAACTATGAGACTTCTGGTAGGGGTGTCAAAATAGCTCAAATGCTATACCTCAGTTATTTTCAGCATCAAATGAACTTTTATCAAAGTGCAAAAATCATCTTGTTATTTCATGAGGTATGTCTCAAGTTAAGATGTTTCTCACATGTAATAAACACTCACAGTCATAGGTTTATTTTGATCCACTCCTCCAGCCACAGTGAAGCCAAGTCCAATATCTGCCTCTTTATGTAGGACAACCACATGCACATCCTCATGGTCCTGCAATAAATTAAGAATATACATTCACATACACATCTACATCCATGCAATTATCTAATTAGCCAATAACGTAGCAGCAGTGTAATGCATAAAATCACACAGATACAGGCCAATAGCACCATGTAATATTCACATCAACTATCAGAATGGGGAAAAATGTGATCTCAGTGATTTTGACCGTTGCATGGTTGTTGGTGCCAGACGGGCTGGTTTAAGTATTTCAATAAATGCTGATTCACACTCAACAGTCTCTAGAGTTTACTCAGAATGGTGCGATAAAGCAATCCAAACATCCAGTGAGCAGCAGTTCTTTGGATGAAACGCCTTGTTGATGAGAGGTGAACAGAAAATGGCCAGACTGGTTCAAGTGACAGATACAGTACAGTAGCTTGTATAACCACTCTATACAATTGTGGTATGCAGAAACACATCTCAGAATGCACAACACGTCGAACTTCGAGGTGCACAGGCTACAACCGCAGAAGACCATGTCGGATTCCACTTCTTTCAGCTAAGAACAGAAAGCTGAGGCTGCAGTGGGCACAGGCTCACCAAAAGCTGAAGATTGGAAAAGCGTAGCCTGGTCTGATGAATCTAGATTTTCGCTGAGGCACACACAGGTGATAGGGTCACAATTTGGCACCAACAACATGAATCCATGGACCCAACCTGTCAACAGAGAAGGTGGTGTAATGGTGGGGGGACTGTTTTCTTGGAACACCTTGTGTTGATTTGTACCAATCAGTCATCACTTCAATGTCACAGCCTATTTGAGTATTGCTGCTGACCATGTGCATCCCTTCATGGCCACAATTTACCCATCTTGTAATGGGTTCAATGTTCTTCAGTGACCTTCCCAGTCAACGGATCTGAATCCAATAGAAGACCTTTGCGATGTGATAGAACAGGAGATTTGCAGCATGAAAGTGCATCTGAACATTTCCAACATCTTGTGGAATCCATGCCTTGAAGAACTGAAGAATATTTTTTGGAAGAATGGTGTTTATTCTTCCATTACAGTTCCAGGGACTTGTAGAATCCATGCCAAGGCACATTCAAGCTGTTCTGACAACTCATGGTGAGCCAACACCTTACTATTTTATGTTTTAACTTTATTCTGTCATTTAATTTGTCACCCAGTTATATGTTGTGGGGGTGGGTTTTAGCGGGAGTCTACAGCGTGAGTATGATGGTAATGGGCCATTCCCTTATACTCCTACTACAGACACCTGCTAAATCCCACCCCCATCTGCCACATATAATATCTTTTGGAGCTTAAAAAGATTTGTAGTACCTCCAAGGCATCATCATCATCCAAACCCCTGACATCATTCAATAAGCACTCCAGCTCATCCATGTCTAGCAGTGTCACAGAGGACAGGGCAGAAACATCTGAGCTCATGGACAATGTACGCTTCGACATCCAGTCCTCGTCATCAATCCCACCGAGACTGCGCAGCTCAACAAGGCTGTTAAAGAGAGATGGAGAAGAAAAGTAGAAGAAATTAACCATGAGAAATGGAAGAAAGCAAAAAGAGGATCTTATGTGATTTTCACTGAAAAAAACCCCGAACGCTTAATTTACTGCAGAAATTTTGGAAAATGTGTAAGTTATTAATGTATGGTAAGCCTAAAATTTATGTTTAGTTTAAGCTAATGGCCACATTTATCATGTATAGGAAGGCAAGATGCATTGGTTAGCATACTATCGTAGCACTTGATATTTAGTAGTGGCAGATATCTAGCAGAAACAACAATTATATGAATTATTTGGGAAATACATTACCATTGCTGTTTACCACAGGTCTAGTTATTGACATTTTACATCTCAATCAAATTAGATTATAGATAAGTTTCTATAAATAGGTTTTTATCAAGCATTTTCACAACACAAAGACCATATATGAAAACTGTAAAGCTATGATGCAAGCAACAACATTATCTTCGTTATTGTCCTCAAATTCTAACATCATACCTCATAGAAAAACTTCTATTGCTCATGTTGCTTGTGATGGTTACTGATGATTCCTCTGAGTCAGAGTCATATCCTCTCTCTGTTCCCTCGTCGTCTTCATCGTCGTCGTCGTCATCTTCACCGTTCTCATCATCAACGCCTTTATGCATAATCCACCTAATAACTTTTTTAGCTACTTTTTCATCTTTTATTGTGTTGCTGAGATCACCTGACGTTGAAGAGAAGACTTGGATAGGAGGGATTACTACTGATTCATTAAGGAGATTGGATGGTGATTTAGAATAAGCACTGTTGCCTGTTAACAGTGTTGACTTTACTGCGGTAGATGAATCTGAATGTGGTAAAACAGGGGTGCTTTCTGATATTAGAAATGCTTTATCTTTGGTAGACTTCGAAGATTTGCTCTCTGATTTTGGAGAGAAGTCCTTAAGATTAGAGTGGGATACATTAGTGATCCCATTCGGCTTCTGGAAGTTGTGGGACATTGCAGAACTGACATAATTCCTAACTTTTTCTTCAGTTAAATCAATGTTTTTAAGCTTTTGAAAAGATTTAGGATTACTGCCTTTGGAGAAATCTGGCTCATCCATTTCTTTATTCGTCATAGCAAACTTAGTCCCATTCTTCTGGTCAGATGGAGATTCATCCGATAGTTTCAAAGTCTGCACAACTCCAGGCTCCTGACTTTTAGTTCCTCTAGTTTGGGTTTTCACTGTTGATCCTTCTTTATCTTGTGTTGTGATCTTGACAGGCCCACTTAGATCATGCGTATTCAGTGGCTCAATGCTGACATCACTCTTACTGAAAAGATTCTCCCTCAAGCTTTCTCTATTCCAGTTATCCAACCTTATACCTAATGACCTTTGTGAATATGTCTTATTCAAACTGGCCACCACTGTTGGCTTTTCTGTAACTGAAAAAGCCCTTCTGGGATACTGAATCCGTGATGAACTCTGGCTTTGCAGAGCAAGCACCTCAAATTTGTGAATTGTGTTTCGCACTGAAACCAAGGATGGTTCTTGGACATTCTCTAACAAGGGCTCGCTCTTCTTGCTTGGATTTCCAGAGGAGCCAAACTCCAAACCAACCCCATGTTCTTTATCATGTTTTTCACTGTCTGCTGTCATACTTTGGGATGATTGAGGTTTGGTCTGCAGAATTACTCCTTCCTGGGAGCTATGTGGTTGTTTTCCTGGAATTGTCTCCATGCCTTTTGTCTGTTTTGAATTACTAGTCATTGTTTCTACTTGACTCTCTACTTCTTTCACATTTCTTTTTTGGATATTATTTCTATTGGTTAACCCATAGGCTGAATATGAAATTGGAGCTGTAAAATGTCTGGTTCTTGATCTGCCTAAAGAATGACTTCCTAGTCCTGTAGACTGCCCAGTCAGTCTTCTCTCGTTGTTCATACTATTGTTAATCACCAAAGATATTGAATCTTGGGTAAGGGGTTTCTCTTTAGACCATGTTGACATTGTAATCAATTTATCTTTTTCACTGGGTAAAACGAGTGAAGTGTCTGGCAAGGTAGTAAAATTCATTTGTTCCTTTTTGAAGGGTGTTTTTGGAAAGGTACCACACTTTTCTGGTTTATATGAAACTGTCTTCATTTTACTGAAAGAATAAACGGATGGGGGTTCATTCGATGACCTGTTAGTGGGATCATTGCGATTTAAATTTGAATCAGTATCGTGGACATTGGAAAAAGTGGCAGAGGTGATGATTCCATGTGAGACTCTTGAACTTGTTTCACTATTATCCTCTAATACATTATGACCATCTCTGCCTATTACACTATGGTTCCCAGTGATCTCATTGACCTTTGATGCAGTGACTGGAGATCTGAGATGGTGCTCTGCCTGATCTGGCTTGGTACCACTATGTCCAGAATGCCAGGGACATTTTCTTCCCTCTGTGCTGTCCTGGATTTGACTTGCTTTTAGTCTGGATGGGAACGACTGGGCAAGAGCCACTGTTCTTACAGGTGAAGTTCCAGGTACTGCTGAGGCAATAAGTCCATTGCGGTCCTGCTTTCTTTGACAAGTTCCTTTGAATGGTTGGATTTGAATTGATACTCTGTTTAATGGGTGGGCCATTTCATTAGAGTTTGGTCTATTGGCTGCTTCATTTGCCACTAAACTCTCAGAGCGTTGTATGGATCTCCCCTCAAGGTCCTTAGTATTTCTGATAACTTCCATCTGATTCTTTTGTCCTCCTTCATTTGTTGACCCTCTCCAGTCTAAGCTATGACTTCTGTTGACCATATATGCTTGTCTCCACTCTGTTCTTCCCTTCACTTTAGCGGTGGGACTATCAACACAATCTGGCTTCTGTTGAGTGGTACTGCTTGTTCCAGAGCTGATGGACTTTTCTGCTTTTATGCTGAAGCTGAGCTGATTCAGAACTTTTGGTCTTCTTTTGTCAATCACATCAGTATCTGGAGATGGAGGTGAAAGAGTGTGGACTCTGGGTATCTCTTCTCTACACTCTTTGATGCTTCTGCATGCTTTTTGTGTTTCACATGTAGACGTAAAACTACTAGCTTTGGTGAGCGACTGCTGTCTTTCCTTAGCCGAGCGGATTTTGAACCTAACAGCAGACTGTGCTGGGGCTGCGTGTGACTGACTTTGGTTTTTTTCTTCAGAACATTTTGAAGGTTCTCTATTTCCAACTCTTGGGGAAGATTCTGATTGAGAGGAAGAGTGTTCATGCACATGAGTAGATCCAACAGTGATATCCATTTTCTACAGTGAGTAACAGCACATGCGTTACAGTGTGATTGTCAGGAAATATTCAAAGTTCTTTTTAGTACTTGGTTTCATGCTCACGTTCCATATTTTTATCACATAAATAGTTTTGTATATGTTCATACCGAATGTGGGTAGGTCGTCAGCTATGTAATTCAATCCACACAGTGTGATTAAGGGTTTCCAAGTGTCGACGTGGCATTCTTTTTAAGTAATCCATAAACAAAACAAAGATTTGTTTGTCAGGGTGCAGGTGTGGCTTTTTAGCACTGCAGTAATGTTCAGGTCAAAGTGATAAAATGTCCAGCAAAGTACAATCCGTAAACAGCAAATACAGACCATTAAAAAAAAGCCAGCTTCCTTAGTACTCCCTTATTTATATCTCCATATGTTGGACGTTAGCTGTCCAGGACAATCTTCAGCCTGAGTATGCTTCTTTGCTCCTTTTTCTTCCACAGAATGTCGTGTTGTGTTCTCCGGGTTTCATTAGCTGATCTTGTGGCTCTCTGCCTCTTTCTGCAACTGACTTTCTTCAGATTGTCCTACCATCCAAAGTCCTACAAAATAGATAGATATAATTATATTATATTTCCTTATAGTACAATCTATAAGGTAATAAGAATAAACGTAATGATGAGAAATCCAATTATGAGATATCATAAAGCATGACAGTTTTAAACCAAATGTAATCTAGAGGCTGTAGTGAGAAATGAAGGTGAAGATACAGAGAAAGACATCATTTTATTAACAACATTCATGAAATTGGCATAACAAACCTAAATGCTTCTCCTCATAGACCTACAGCAAATACTTATAATATACATGACACCCTGAAGTTAATTGAATGACTGTATCAGTTTATGTTTACATTACCAACATGCTTTTAGCTCTTTGTCACTCTCTCGAGCTTAAACCAAACCAGATCAGCAGGCAGATAACAGGTCAAACACACCAGACCACAATCCGGACAGTTTACTGTACCAGATTAGAAAATACACTACAGATTTATTGTAAAAATCAAGTAAAGAGCTCCACAGGCCAGTCACACACCTGTAATCATTCAAAGCAGTTAAAACATCTGAATGAGACAAAAAATCAGACAGCCTTACATACACATACATAATTTACATACATACTGGCGGAATCCATCCAATGAGTGAGGCTGATAAACCACGTATGATAAAGGTCTCACTTGAACACAATGTACATCATACTTCTAATGCTCCTAATTTAATCCTTTCAGTAATACTATAATGTGGTCCCAAAGTAAATACCTATATGCTCGGCTAAGAAAATACAGGTCCAGAGTTTCGTATTGTTGAAGTAGAAATACGGTAGGAGCAGACAGGAAGGGAGGCAAGAATATAAAATGAGGTGTGTTTTTGTGCAGGCATTCAAAGGAGCCAACACCCCAGCAGGTAAAGATAACTTAAACATGACTGACTGAAAAATAAAGTGAGCTGTGAAAAAAGCAAAATAATTTGGAATAGCGTAGATGTGTAATTGATCGATAGGTGATCAGAGCGAAGAGAAAGAGCAGTGAGATTACCTGTGTGACTTTACCCAGGCAGTGTAGTGAGAGAACAGGTGAGTGTTGGATTACAGATTCACTTGCTCTTATGGGGCATGGAAACACACACACACACACACACACACACACACAAACACACACACACACACACACACACAAACACAAACACATACACTGTACACTGGACACATGAATGACACAACAACCAACCAAGCAATTTAGTTAGACCTCAAGATAAAACACACATACCTTGAATGGAAATCACAGCAGGTGTTCAGTATACTTCCTCTCCCCCTGTCTTGCACTCATTCTTTTTTTTATTTTAGTATTATTCATCTGCAACGTAAACTCACCTGACAGGTTTTTTTCTTTTCACCCTCACCCACCCCCTCTCATTGTTACACCTTCCCTTCCTTCTCTCGGTTTCTCTCTCTCTCTCTCTCTCTCTCTCTGCCAGTTTCTCTCTGTCTAACTCTATCTCTCTCTAGCTGAGTCATTTTTATATATGAAAGGAAAAGAAACTACAAGCATGCACATACATTTTTGTGAGCACTCAGATGCCCAGGATGGTGTACTTTTTTTGGTGATGTCTTACATTTTTCGCTTGGCATGAAATTGATTGTGTATTCATCCACTGCCCTGTTTCCTTTTTTGTAACCCACATACAGTATGATTGCAGCTTACTTGTCTTGTTATCTTAGTGAGTCATAACTCTAGTCAGATCTTGTAATAGTCATGAACAGAAATCCCAAGCATGTAGACACCTTTACTGTACTAAGGCAGTGTCACGAACCCTCTTCCTTGAGATCTACATTCCTGCAAGTTTCATCTCCAACCAAATTCTAACACACCTGTTTTAGCTGACCGAGAACTTCTTAAGGCAGTGATTAGATGGTCAGGAGAGCACGATTATGGTTGGAGCTAAAGTATTCAAGAAGGTAGCTCTCCAGGAACAGCATTGGTGACCACAATTGCTGTAATAAGGTAATAAAGACAACATTTGGCATAACATTTAAGAGTGTGAAACTAAGTACTAGCTATAAGAAGCATTACACACACTAGTCACAAAGCAGTCAGTCACTACAAAAGATAGAGTAGATATATCTGTGTCTGTTTTGTGCTCAAAATAGTCATATCTGGATTTATACCTGAGGTGGGCGTACTGCAGAAGGAACCTGACGTTTTTATTATTATTATTATTATTATTATTATTATTATTATTATTATTATTATTATTTCCTATACCCTGTAAACCATGCTTGGCAGGAAAAAAAAAGAAAGGAAAAAACCCAAAAACAAATTGTGCACCAACTATTCATATACATTATAGTTTGTGGACTCCTGACCATTGCACCCATATGTGCTTGTTAAACATCCCATTCCAGATTTAGTCCCCCTTTGTATCTGCACGGATTTGCCCATTCAGCCACAAGAACATTTGTGAGGTCAGGTACTGATGTCACGTGAGGAGGCTTGGTGTGTAGTCAGTGTGCCACTTCATCCCAAAGGTGTTCAGTAGGATTGAGGTCAGGGCTCTGTGTAGACCAATAAAATTCCTCCTCAGCAGCTTTGGCAAACCATGTCTACATGAAGAACACTTTGTGCACAGGGGCAGAAACATGCTGGGACAGGTTCGGGCCCCTTAATTCCATTGAAGGGGAACAGTAATACTTGTTATCTGGTAAAATCCCTAGTAAGGACTGTTTAAAAAGCTGCTCTGTTTGTTACACTTGTACCAGTGCCCCCCCCCCCCCCCC
>JAFFST010054285.1:79383-125424 GCA_022414735.1 Noturus placidus
GTATATATCTCCATCTCTCTATCTCTCTATATATATATACACACACACACAAATTAAAAGCCCTCACTCTTGTTTGGTATTGCGGAGCTCATCTCTGGTGCTCTGGAACTGCTCTTTCCAGTGGACGCATTCCTCTTCGTTCTCCTCCAGCTGTTGCTGTAAGGAGCGCACTGTAGAGTTCACACGCTGGCGCTCTGCTTCTATGTTTACCTGAGACTGGCAAAAAAATTGATTGTGAATATAAAAAGTACTTTAATGTACTGTATAGTACATTAAAGCAGCTCTAATGTACTATACAGCAAGTCTCCTGCAACCACCTGACTGAATTAAACACTTTCAATTTGATATGGCCCACATGAGGCTTAGTGCCCTCCACTAATACTGGCACACTTGGTAAATATGAGCAAAGAAGGCTGTGAAAATTGTCTTTATTTGTTGAATCTTTTGATCTGTTCAAATAATTCACAAAAATACTCTGACCTTATGGATAAACAATTGCAAAGAAAACAGGTTTATCAAAATAATAGCTTAAATATAGGTGTGCAACAATTAGTGGCACTCCTATGAATTCATATGAGAAAAATATTCGAAGTATATTCCCATTTAAATATAAAAAAAAAAAACTTAAAAAAAATCTAGTACACCTGTGAGACTAGGAACAGGAAATTCGACACTTCCACGAGCTGAAGTGACCTTGGGCAAGACACTGAACCCCCGATGGCAAGCTAGCGCCTTGCATGGCAGCTCTGCTACCATTGGTGTGTGTGTGAGAATGAGACAAAGTGTAAAACGCTTTGAATAAAAGCGCTATATAAGTGCACCCATTTACCAAACTGTTCACAGGGGTATACATATGAGGTAACACACAGGCCAAATTCCCTTAGTCATTCATTATGTGCAAGACAAAGGAATATAGATGTGATGTGTGGAAAAAGGATGTTGAGCTTCACAAAATGGGAAGTGGCTATAAGAAAATAAGCATTGAAAATGCCTGTTTCCACCTTCAGGGCAATAATTAAGAAGTTCCAGTCAACTGAAAAATGTTATGAATCAACCTGGGATTGGATGAGTGTCTATATCGTCTCAACACACTGAAGAGGATGGTTAGAGTGGCTAAAAAAAAAAAAAAAAAAAAAAAAATCTACAACGATCTCAGCTGGAGAATTGCTGGAGGGATTCTGTATGGAGGACCAGTCTCAGATCCCTTGCCATGTATTCTCCAACCTCATCAGGCATTATAGGAGAAGACAGCTGTTATTTTGGGAAAGAGAGGTAGCACAAAGTATTGACTGAAAGGGTGCCAATATACAGTTGCAATCAAAATTATTCAACCTCCATTGAAAAACAGATTTATTGTCAAAATTTAGAGACTTTCAGCCGTTTGCCTGAACAAATCAAACTGAAGCAGTTAAAACGTAACTAGTTCAACACAACATGCTTTAAGTGTTTTCCCCAAATTCAACTAAAAATGCAACTCAATGATTTCCCAAGTTTCACAATTATTCAACCACCTTAATACAATCCCTCACAATAGCACAAATATGCAAAACATATGGTGCGGACTAAAGCACATCTGATGCAATTAATCAAGGGCTTGTTGCACCAGGGTAGGGGCAGAAAATAAATTAAATAGATTTCTGAGAAGGCAGGTTGTGAAAACCCTCGAGTGACTGCAAAAGACCCTCAGCAAGACTTTGTGGCAACAGGCACTGACGTTTCAGTGAGCACAGTAAGGTGTGTACTAAACGAAGAAGGTTTCCATGTCAGAACTCCAAGACGTACACCACTACTGACCCAAAAGCACAAGACAAGTCAGCTCAGAATCCTATAAAGAAGCCACAGACATTTTGGGATTGTGTTCTGTGGAGCGATGAAACAAAACAAGGCTTTTCGGACCAAAAGGTATGTCTGGAGGAAAAAGAATGAAGACAGAACACACTGTCCACAGTCAAGCATGGTGGTGGCTCGGTGATGCACTGGGGCTGCTTTACATCCTCTGGCACTGAAAACTTGCAGCATGTGGAAGGCAAGATGGATTAATTTAACGATCAGGAAATCCTAGGAGAAAATGTCATGCCGTCTGTGAGGAAGCTGAAGCTTGGGCGTCATTGTACCTTCTAACAGGACAATGATCCCAAGCATACCTCAAATTCCACCAAGGCTTGGTTGCAGAAGTCGCCCTGGAAGATTCTACAGGGCCATCACAGTCACCTGACTTGAACCCCAATAGAAAATCTCTGGTGAGATTTGAAGGCGGCAGCTGCAGTACACAAACCCAAGAATATTACTGAACTGGAGGCCATTGCTCATGAGGAATGTCCTAAGCTTCCTCAGGAATGCTGCCAGAAGCTCTGCAGCTCGTTTGAAGCTGGTCATAACAGCAAAAGAGTTCTCTACTAAGTAGTAAAGATGCTTGCCATGAAGGGGTTGAATCATTTTGTTACCTGTGAAACCTGTGCCATGCTGGTTCTTAGTTTCTCCATGTCTTGGCTGTATTGCTGTCGAAGAGTTTCCATCTCTCGGTCATGGGTGGACACCTCCTCCTTCAGGGCGCCTTTCAGTGCAGTCAGCTCCCGCTCTCTCTGTCTCAGTGTGTCCTCCTGTCTCTGATGCCGAGCTGCCATTTCAGCCAGTTCATTGCGCAGGGCCAGCAACTCCTAGACTCCATTTTTAAAAGAAGCCAAGTCACCCTCCCTCACATTCTATCTGTACAGTGTTGTGTGTATATTTCAAGCATGCAATTTACATATTTAACACTTACATAATATCTCAGGACACTATAGGTCTATAAATCTACCTAGATACACATGTGTGTATTGCCAAAATTGTGCTTATACAACCATTTGTGTGTTTTAAAATTTGCAGTCAATATAGTAGCCTAGAAGATGGAACATAGTTTTGTTATTAATAATAAATCTCATGCACCAAAACTTTTTTTAATAATAATAATAATAATAATATTCACATTCCTACATGAAGTTAACAGTATGTAAAACACTGTGGTGCAAATTCTAATAAATTTTATCAAAAAACATTTGCTGTGCATTACTAGTTTGGGCACATTTCATTAATTTTGCAGCAAAGTTTTATTTGTGTGTCAAAATTTGAAAAGTTTAAACTTTTGTTTAAGAAGTCGCTGCAATTTTAGTTGTTGGTTGTTTCGTTGTCCTCATTCTATTGTAGCCGATTATGTTGAATGTTTTCCCTGTACAATTATTCCACACACAAAAAAATAAAAGCACCCGCGTACCGTCTGCATCGCGTCGATCTCCTCTCTGCTGCCCGTCTCTCTCCTCAGCTCCTCTTGCAGCCCTGTCAGCTGGTCCTCAAGGTGTCGGACACGAGACTCTGCATTCTCCCGGTCCATACGTAACTGAATCATCCTGAGGTGCAGACAGACACAACAAAACCTGTTGTTATTCATGTGTTACGCAGACACTATAATAGACACGAGACCCAAAATGCTGCGAAAGACAGACTGTGAAAGAATGTGCGAGGTTGGTCTTACTCAGAATGTGTCTGATCTAACTCTGACTTCTTCCTGCTCAGCTGCTCCTGCAGATTGATGTTTTCATCCAGACTCTGTTCTAGCTCTGCCTTGAGTACAAGGTCTGATTTGTTCACCTACAAAAAACAAACAAAAACACCATAGTCCTAGAAGCACTAATATATAAGAGCATATTAATGTCTGAAGAATATAATGTGGCGTATGGGTAAACCCTGCAAAGAGGATGTTTGCTAAGATGCCAGTTTAACACATTTTAATTTTAAAATCACAATAATTTTGCCTACAGATATCTAAAACCTTTCAAGCTCAGTTTGCTTTTATCATGAGGTTTTGGGAACCAGTGCATGCTTTTTTTTTTTTTTTTTAAGAAATGTACCAAATAGTTGAATTGGCCACACCAAAGGGTTTTCCCTCGCTCACCTGTTTTGATTTCTCAGCCTAATGATTGCTTGCTTCACTGGTAGTAACAGCTCTTTAGACTTCATATTGAGAGTCAACCATACTTGAGATCTGCTTACTAAATGTAATAATGAGGGAGTAACACACCTGGCCATAGAACAGCTAAGCAGCCAATTATCCAGGTACTTAAAGCTACATATTCCACCTGAAGGACTTGAATTCATTTCAGGCATGTGCTGTAACAATATAAAAAAGGGACACAGTGGATTTGCAAGTCTAGTAATTGAATACACTCACCTCCCATGTGCGCTATAATCAGTGCACCATGAACATAGTGGAAAAACTCATCCATAGCCTAATCACCTCAGGGAAACCGAACAGTGTTCATTCTACAATGTCAGTCATAAAAATAACCACACAATATTTATCCAACTGTTGATGGACGCAGTATACAAGCTGACCCATCCAGGACGTAACACCTCTCTCAATCACTGTGGAATTACAATGTACTAAGAGGGCCATTGATTTACTGTGGCAGAGCAAACAGCAAATTACTTCACTGCCCAGCTGATTTACTTTAAGCTCAGCTATTAAAATGCCACAGTAGACACACTGTGTGTGCAACTGTCAGTGAGGATAAACTGTCTGCGTTAAGAGAGACCCCCCCAAAAAACCCCTCTGTGAAATTCCAACTCGGTGGACACTGATACGAGTTATCGAGCAAAGTATGTGTTTTGAAGTGGGCATGTTCCAAGCTGCACTCGCTCTAAACAGGGCTCAGCGGTCTGATCTGCAGCCAATTCATTCGAGCACTGGGAGAGATGCCAACGCTCAGACAGCCATTACTGTAATGCCCATTTCAACACTGATAGTTTCAGAGTCGTGTTCTGTGCCAACTTGGCCACAAAGACGCTTGAGAGGAAATGGTCCAAGTCATAAATCAGCTCTGCCCTTCGTGTCACTCAGGATGTGCACTGGTATTCAAATACCAGGTTATCTGCATAAAGTGCCAGTGTTCAAATCATTCTCAGGATCAACAGTTTCACTCACAGATGTACTTTTCTTTTCACACTGCGTGCTGCTTTTGCCTGCAGGAGTTGCTTCATTCACTTGCTTAGTGAAGTTACTATGCAAATATCTGTACAATCAGACATCAATTTCACACACGAGACAATTTGGAAATCCCACTCAGCCTACAGCCCTGTTCACACCATGACGATCTTCACAGCGTGAAAACGGTCTGTTGAATGCCCCAGTGGCTGTTAATGGAAGTGTTCACACCCAGTTGTAAAACGAGTGGCATCAAAGTGTCAAATATATTTATTTTTAATGTTGAGGGGTTCGTTTGTATTGACTATTATTGAGTCATTGCATCATCATATTGACCACAAAGGGAGGGGGGGGGATTTATTCACTTCAATTTGCAGGAACATTTTTGGGCACAACAATCAATGGTTTATAAGAAGAAGTTACTTACTTAAAAAGGAGTACATTACTTAAAATGAGATCTTTAATAATTTAGCTTTAAAAAGTATTCGTTGCAGTGGCAAATCACCAGATAGCTTACATTTCACAAAAGTGCCTGCATGCTTTAAGGAGTTCACAAAAAGGGCGTGAAAGGCTTTTTTGCAAAAGAGAAATTCTGGCTCTCTTCTTCTCAGTGATGAGCAGATGTAAGAAACAAAAGTTGTGCAGCGCCACCTTGTGTACCCGCGTATTTCTGCTTTTAAGTGCCATCTACTGTCGGCGTGAATTTGCACTTTCATTAAGCACGTGGCGATTAACACCTGGGAGTGAACACAAAAAAAATATTTAATAATAAAATTTGAGCGCTGCACTGGTGTATCCGCCGATAATCAGTATTAGCCGATAAAGACTATTTTTTCCGAGATCAATAGGACAGGATATAACCGGCCCTGGTCATTGGATGTTTTTAAACTGTCAAAAGAGGGCGGGAAAACACATTGATTTCATGCTGTGTGTAAAGAGGAGGTCTCTTATGTGGAATGACAAAACTGCAGTTTGTAATCTCTGCACTGCTAAAAAGTAGTGTAATTTATATTACACTACATCAAATATTTTGGCTAAAAACAGTTAAGGCGAGCATGCTTTTTGATTAGAACAAAAAACAAACAAAAAAATCACTACGTGTAAAATTTTACAAATTGTAATAATTTGAATAGAAATATGTTACTGTATAGCCCTCTACACATGCACTTCAGATTGTACTTCATGTAAGTGATTTCAATAAATTTACACCCACACATTTTTTGTGGAATTTATCACTTAATCCTAGTATCAAATGTTACAAAAGTATTGCAGTATAATGCATTTCCATTGTTATTTTTCATTTAACCATTTCTTTTGCAGTTTGTAAAAAAGATCTATTCATTATAGCCCTTCTCATTTTTGACCCATATGAGACATTTTCGGTGTGAAATCTTGTCACAACATTAAAATGAGAGTGAGTGAGTACTTACAAAACAACCATTACGCATTCACAACCCAAATCATAAACATTAACATAGATACTAGGGTGACACATTACTGTAAATGAGTCTGCTTTCTCTAGAGGATAATGAAAAAGAAAGAAAGAGGAGAAGAAAGGGAAGGCTTGTCTTATCATGGTTCAAGTGTGCTGATAACATTTTAAAGCTCTAATTACACAATGAGGCATGAACAAAAGCAGAAGCTGCCATTTTGTGCTTCCACACATGGAGATTAGGTGCAGAAGCCAGACGCACTCTACCTTCAGTTACTTCTTGTGGGGATTTGGTTAAAGTTACAGAGTGCAAAGTGAAGGCTGTGCCATACCTTGAGCCCCTGGATCTTATCGCAGATGACTCGGACTCTGCGTTTAATTGCAGCGTCGCTATCGCTGCTCCTAAAGGCAACAGAATGGAGAGTTCGGTTTTAAGTTTCGCTCAAATTCTAAAGGCAACGTCTAACTGTTCCTTCAATATAACGACTAAACCGTAAAACAATTGAGACTCGCTGATGGATAAACAGCAAACAAACATTTGAAAAATGGTACGCATATGTTTTCTAGATAGACATGGGGTTTTTAATACAGTGCTATGCATTTTTCATTATGCAGGTTTATGCAAATTATTTTTTTTTTTTTAAATGATGCAGGTTTACCCCTGTCGTAGAACACCATAGACTATCTGCTGGATCTGATCCTCCTCGCTGCTGAACTCTGACCCCGAGCTCTGACTTTGATCTAGCAAAAGATCAGGAGTCACCTGAAGACAGAAATCAGAGACTACAAATGTTACATGAGATTCAACGGTGCACACACACACACACACACACACACACCAACCAAGATTCCAAAAAGTTGGGACACTGTAAAATGTCAATTAAAAACGGAATGCAATGATTTGCAAATCTCATAAACAAATGTTATTCAGAGTAGAACATAGAAAACATCAAAATGTTTAAACTGAGGGAAAAATGTACCATTCTTAGGAAAAATCAAGGTCATTTTGAATTTGATGGCTTAAGCAGATCTCAAAAAAGTTGGGACGGAGTAAAAAAAAAGGCTGGAAATGTAAGTTACTAAAAAGAAACCTCTGGAGGTTAATTAGAAATCTCTGTGCGCAAGTAACGAGGGTGAAAATCAGAATCGCATGCCCATGATCTTCGGGCCCTCAGGGGGCACGGCATTAAAAACAGGCATGATTCTGTAAAGGAGATCACTGCGTGGGCTCAGAAACACCCCCAGAACCCATTGTCTGAGCACAGTTTGCCGTGCCATCCACAAATGCTGGTTAAAGCTGCATCATGCAATCAAGAAGTAGCCACATGTGAACATGAACAGGAAATGACGCGGTCTTCTCTGGGTCAAAGCTCATTTAAAATGGACTGAGGGAAAGTTGTTCTGTGGTTAGATAAATTGAAATGTGAATTTTTTTTTTTTTAATTCACAGACGCCGCATGCTCCAAACTAAAGAGGACTAAAGAGGAGAGGGACCATCCGGCTTTTCATCAGCACTCAGTTTAAAAGCCTGCATCACTGATGGTAAGGGGGTGATTTAGTGCCTATGGATGGGCAACTTGCACATCTGGAAAGGCAACATCAATGCTGAAAGGTATATACAGATTTTAGAGCAACATATGCTTCCATCAAGTTTCTATCCCATCTTGACTTCTGAGAGACTCTGCCTCTCTAAGATTCTCTTCTTACATCCAATCATGTTACTGACCTGTTGCTAATTAACCCAATTAGTTTGCAATTAACCCAATTGCCTCAGATACCACCGTTTTCAATGACTGACACTCATCTCCACATGTGCGGGAGATTTCGATCAAAATGTTAATAGCTCGATTGTGGTAAAATGTTAATATAATGATTAGAGATGCACCGTTGGATCGGCTCATGATCGACAGTGGCTGATAAAGGCTATTTTTCCCCCGCTATCGGCCGATAGTTTAAAAACATCTATGATCAGTGCAGATTATATCCAGTCAATCAATTTCGTGCTGTGCGTAAAGATGACGTCTCTTGCAAAACTGCAGTTTATAATCTCTGCACCGTTAATTTTATACCGGAAGTTAACAGCAGTGAAGCGGGAGTTGACAATTTTTTACAATTAATTTTTCATTTATAAGACATAAAAAGCAGAACGATCGGTATCGGCCGATATCACTCTGAATAAATCAGTTATCTGTATCAGCTGAGAAATTTAGTATCGATGCATCTCTTATAATGACACACGCAAATGTCTGACCATATATAAAGCCAGAATACCAACTTTGAAGATGCAGTGTTTGTTTTTTGGTTTTGTTTACAGTTTACACAATGTCCCAACTTATTTTGGAATAGGGGTTGCAATTTCTGATGCACCATCCAAAAAACATGACAGATTCATCCTGTACAACATCAAGAAAATCAGACCCTACCTCACTGAACAGGCTACACAGATGCTAGTCCAGGCTCATCTCAAAACTGGACTACTGCACCTCACTACTTTTGGGCCTCCCAGCCAGCTCAATCAAACCCCTTCAGATGATTCAGAATGCTGCAGCAAGCCTTCACGCCTTCAACCAGCCCAAGAGAACCCATGTCATGTTGTTCCTACTCAGCATGGCGCAAGGTCCCTTTCCAGAACATTCACACCAACTGCTCCTCAGTGGTGGAATGAACTTCCAACCTCAATATGGACTGCAGAATCTCTCACCATCTTCAAAAAACAGCTAAAGACCCACCTCTTCTGTGAACACCTAACCAACTCATAATAAAATTATTAAAAATTAAATAAATAAATGAATGAATAAATAAATAAATAAAGCGCACTTACACCTGTACTCTACACACTTTGCTTCTTCTAGTACTCAATAGATCTTGTATAGTTGCACTACTTGTATTGTTCTCTGCTTGATATACCACTTTGCTTGTACCCCTCATTTGTAAGTCGCTTTGGATAAAACCATCTGCTAAATGAATAATTGTAAATGTAAAATTACAACCCATTACTCTCACCATGCAACTGGAATACAGGGTCTGTCAGCAGACACCTCCACAGTAAGCCAAGTCACATTTACTCCAGAGCACAGGGCCAGTCTGCTGGATCAGCTTTCTGTAACCTGCTACAGTTACGTTCCAGCTACTCGCGAATGCGAGCGAAACGCAACAGGCGGTTTCTCTTAAACGCGAGAGATTTCAATAAGAATACAGCGCAATTAAGCCGAGCATTGTGGCCAGAGCGGGACCGATACCAATTTTACATCCTGATACGAGTACAAATGTATTTAGATTTAAAAGTATCGTACGTTACAGAGGACAGACATGGGTTCTTCTTTTGGGGAACTTTAAAACCTTGTAAATCATCATCATAATGTTTACAGTTTAATAGAAAAAAAAGGGAAAAAAAGTTCAGGTATAGGCCTACATGTAATAAACTGGGATAGGAATATAGAAATGTGTAAACTGCAATCCTGGGCTATTTTATACACACGTACATAAGCTTAATTTGCTTAATCAAAATTGCATAACAGTAATAATTCTGCAATAAAACCTTTTAGTAGCAGGCCTATAGAGGGTATGCGTTGATGTCACTTTCCAAACAGAACACGTCCCCTCGGCCAGACTGAGGGGCAAAACATCCAGCTAAACAGCTGGTTCCAGTAGGGGAAGCTGTGAAAACGCTAGAATAACCAACAAGTATCAGCTTAAATTAAAGGCAGTTGGACCAGACAGTGACTCTTACAACTTGCCCAAGAACCTGTGCTCCATGGGCATTGGCATGTGGCCAGAAATCAGTTTTGTCCACATTTATACATACCCGATTTTGACGCATACAAAAGCCTAGACGCTTGGTCCTACTTCAATGGGATTTTTGGAGAAATTAAAGGGAAAAAACAC
This sequence comes from Noturus placidus, assembly GCA_022414735.1. NCBI lineage: Eukaryota > Metazoa > Chordata > Actinopteri > Siluriformes > Ictaluridae > Noturus > Noturus placidus. The sequence continues at coordinate 89,658 of JAFFST010054285.1, forward strand.
AAATAAACCTTCTGGTTACATGTGGACCGGTATATACAAATATTTGTATTTTATTCTATAAAGTTATCTGGTAACCCATAAGCTAGCTAGTTCTAGTTTATTTGCAGCTAGCGCTGCTTCCACTTACTAACATTATATATCTGTGAAAGTCAACCCCAGTCAGAGAATGAATGAGCCCCAGTTATTAATCAATGGAAACAGGCAGAGTTTAAAAAGAAATATGTAGGAAATTATTCATTATTCTACAACATGAATAGCACATGCCAAAAGAACTCACTTACACTGCTCCACTTAATAAAAAAAATAAATAAATAAAAAAACCTTAAAAATAACTATAAAATGGGAGTGAATGGATTTGGCACTCTGCTAACAGATTCAATAAGAATTCAGAGCTGTCTTCTTACACAGTCGAACTCACAAAAGCCCCCCCCCATTTCAGATGCGTTTTTCTGGATTTTTAAGGAATTCACGTTGTACACCAATGCTGTCGCTCATTCTTTTTGCCCCTCAGTGGGCATCACTGCGACGACTTCCGGCTAACATGAGGTCACGTGCATACCCTCTATTGCTTAATGGCCAATTAGTGAATCTAATTTATTTACATTGGCTGGGTGACTAAAGAGAAAGAAGTGTCTCTCTCTTTCACATGTAAGTCTGTTTCTTTTCCTGTTAAGAACAGTCTGATAAACAGCTGTTCACTGTCAACACTGCTACTTGGCACTGAGAGACACTTCTGAACTACAGAGGCCAGAGAAGGTCTGTCATACTTGCATCACAAGCCTGAAATGTCTATGTGAAAGACTACAGTTATTCTTTCTCCGTGCTTTGCCTGGTGTACCATTTATAAGCTGCACTGTTACGTTCATTATGTTAGTATACTTGACGCTGGCTTCATAATTCGATGCCAAAATACGAGTAGGAGGGATCATCATACATGACTATGACTTATAAAGGCTCTCTAGATGTGGTGTAGATATTAGAGATCAAGATGTACAATGAACATGCACGAAAATATGTACAAACATGAAGCGGTGTTTTGCAGACTTCGTCGTAGTTAGCATGATCGAATGGTTCCACAGTTCCCCTAGCTTAAATCAAATCAACGCTCAGTAAAGGGTAAAGCAATTTAAACCAAATTATAACCCGATTTATAATCGATCTTGAGAGAGAGCGAGCACTCACATGTGCATCTACTGCTGACCAATCGTTACTTAAACCTGAGGAAGGCACGACTGCAATCTTGGCCATAGAGCCGGAGGTTCGGCTCGGTCTGTTGTAACCTGAAGCAGGTGAAGACGATGGTGGAGGAGCGTATTCATTTGAAGGCACCAACTGAGCAGAAGAAAGGACTGAAGTTGAAGTATTAGGCCCGTTTCCTGCCTTGACACCAGGAGCACGCTCCCTGGAGGAGCCTCCGACAACTCCGGCTTGCCCTGCGGAATTGCCTCCTCCAGTTCTGGCACGTCGGTCAGGCGGAGGCTTAACAGAGTCGGAAGAAGATTCATAATAGTGGTTTACTGCCCTCAGATTTTCCTTCTCTAAAGAGCCGTTCAGCCCTTCTTGGTAGGAGCCATCCCACCGCTTCCTTTCGGTCCCAACGCCGATCCCACTGTCCAAGTTGCCGTAGCTGCCGGAGCGTCCGTCTCCGTTAGGGCGCCTAAACTCGTTTACGGAGTTGTCGTAGTCGCCCTCTCGGTCCAGCAGAGAGCCGTGAGACTGAGCGCGCCGCAACACGCTGCTATCTGGAGTAGAAAGATACTGACCATCCTCTGTGCCATCCTCCCGCCTCCTAAGGGGTCAGATAAACATTACAGCAGTATATGAAACACACTATAAGAACATTAATATGCACCTATATTAACAGCCAAATGTTTTCTACAGCTTATAACGTTGTGGAAGTTAATTCCCATTATCTCATTCATTATAGCAGTCTACCCCCCGCCAATTCTCTCTGGAAGTAAATGCAGCTTATCAGAGTCCTGAAGACTCTCGTGTTGTGTGGGGCGGGGGACTGACTTACTGACCATTACAGCGCAGACATCAGACACTCCTTCAATAAGCAGGTGTCTTATTTTAATCCATTTATTATTACTCTTAAACTATGTGGAGCCATACAGGTCCCTGTGAATGAGCTGTTACTATAGAGACAATATTTTTAAATCAAGCACATTAATACGCACACGTCTGATTTGCAGCTGCGCTCCAGTCAGAACAGTGCTAGACAATTTATCAACGCCTTCTGATCAATCAGATTTCAAAAGCATTGTGGTATCATTTTTTTTGTAGTAATGCTTATTAAAAGACTGCAAATGCACAAGTGGCTTATAAAGTGAACATAACGTTCAGATTCTTGGGTCCACACTGTGTTCTTCATTAGCCTGGCTCACTTGATTCTTATGATAGCCTATCTGAACACAGCTGTGCAAAGTATTAAAATGCAGACGTAGGGATTTTTTTGGCTTCTGCGTATACGTTTTTTGATGGAGAAAGTGTACACTGTTTTGAGTGCCTTACCTGGGTAAGCTGTTGTAACTTGGGGTTCGGAGCTGCACTCCATAAGAGTCTCCCTTCTTTCCATCCTTGAGCACTACATACGGCTGGCCCGCGATGCCCTGCACCCGGACAGCCACGCCGTAGCGGGACGAGGGTTTCACCGAGCCGTCTCGACGCCCTCCGCCTCCACCTCCTGTATCATGCAGGTCATTTATGAAGCGGATCTGAACCCCGTAATCCACTGGGGTTTTTCTACCCGAGGCTGATGCAGACATGCTGGAATAGACAGGGGGGAAAAAGTTCATCAATCAGTCAATTCATTAATCAACTGCCATATGTTTCCAGAGGTGGAAGGAATGGGGAGAACGTTGAGCAAACCCACAAGGACTCAAGACAAACGTGTGAAACTCGACACAGAACACAACCTGAGCTCAGGATTGTCTTTGAAGCTGTGACCCTGCAATGCTACTCATTACCCATGAGTCAATATTTTTCTCATGGGTTTCTCTCTTTAGTCTCCTCTTCAGGAGGTGAAATACAAATGTCTAGTGAAACCTATCCAATCTAAAACCTTCCACGTTTGCAGTGTGTTTTCTGTAGCATGATTCCTTAATACTACTGCATGTACAAACGCACTCACTCACTGCAGCCTACTACAAGCATAACTCTATACTCTCGGGCTTCCCAGCCAGCTCCATCAAACCCCTTCAGAGGATTCAGAATGCTGCAGCACGCCTCACCTTTACCAGCCCAAGAGAACCCATGTCACACCCCTATTCATCTTCCACTGGCTTCCTGTAGCCGCCCCCATCAAATTCAAGGCCTTGATGCTCACCTACAAGACCTTGTCTGGAACAGCACCCTCCTACCTCAACTCTATCCTGAAGGTTTACGTTCCCTCACACAATCTGCGATCGATTAGCAACCGACGTTTAGTAGTTCCTACTCAGCGTGGCGCAAGGTCCCTTTCCAGAACCTTCACACCAACTGCTCCTCAGTGGTGGAATGAACTTCCAACATCAATCCGGACTGCCAAATCTCTCACCATCTTCAAGAAACAGCTAAAGACCCATGTCTTCAGTCAACACCTAACCAACTCATTTAAAAAAATGTTTTAAATAAATATTGCACTTACACCTCTAATCTGCACACTTTGCGTCTTCTAGAACTCAATTAATGGATCTTGTAAGGTAGCACTACTTGTATTATTCTCTGCTTGATATATCGCTTTGCTTGTATTTCTCATTTGTAAGTCGCTTTGGATAAAAGTGTCCGCTAATTGAATAAATGTAATTTAAATCTGCAGAGATCACACTGGATCTTTGTATGGAACAAGTCCTGGTTACAATTTTACAAAAAGATTACAACAAAATATTCCAATCTAGCGCTTGTTTCATTTCGCAGCTTATGCCCTGTTCAGTGGATTAAAGTGGTTTGGCACATTGACTCGGTGTTACTAGAGTACACATGAGGTTTAGCCACAGAAGTCAACACAGGGTACAGAAAGCTGCATTCGGACACAGTGTGCATACGGGCTACAGGAAGAACAACAAACAAACATACATGATACAGTGGCTTCTAAGAGAACTATAGCCTTACATCATAGGCAAAAGAAACCCGAGTTCACGGTAAGAATGGCTTAAGACACAACCTACACTTTACACGTGAACTAAATATTACAACGGCTCAAAATGAGTATGTGAAAAGAGTCCAGAGTTAGACTTAGGGAGAGAGTTGATCACTGCAACAGACCATATAATAGATGTGTGTGCAGCAACTGGAGACAAGTGTTTAAAACACTTCTCAAATTATACATTCGGCTATATAGACAAAGCCAGTGTTACTTGAACAGCAGCTCCACCCTGAAACATAGTCCCGTCCAAAACTATTGGAACAGCAAGGCCAGTTCATTTGTTTTTGCTGAAGCGTAAAGACATTTGGGTTTGAAATCGTTTCAAATTGAAGCTTTTATTTCCTGGTATTTATAAGTAGAAATGACATGGTACATAGCGCACGTATTAGACCAACCGATTTGAAGGCGAGCAAAAAATATTGGAACACGAGACTGACAGGTGTTTCTTGTTACCCAGGTGTGTCCTGTTCGATTGACTGCTTAAAACAATAAATGGGTCTGAACATGTACTTTTGGTTTCACCTGTGAAAACTGCATTTATTGTTAAAAAGGATAAACCAACGGGAACATCCAAGAGCTGTCTATGGGAGAAACTCGAGCCATTTTGAAGCGGAGAAAAGAGGGGGAAAAATAAATGAGGCATCACGCAAACAATTTAAAATGTCCTGGAAAAGACAGGAGCCAATAGTGTACTGAGCAACAGGCGAATCAAAAGCCTGGAAAAGAATCCCAAAAGAAGAAACTGACAATCTGGTTATGTCAATAAGTCTTAGGCTTTACGCAGTTATTGCAAGCAAGACATGCAACCAAATATTAACTGTTATTTACTTGCATATAATCTAATAGACTTGTTTCTATACGTTTTCTCGTCTAAAACTTGGGTTGTCAGATACAAAAGATTCCATGTTTTACATCCTTAAACACACCTAGTTGTAAATACCAGGGAATTAAAGCTGAAATCCTAAACCCGCATCCCAAACCCATCTTTTAAACTCAAACCCAAATGCCTTCGATGTACAAATAAACAAATTCATTTCCCTTGCCGTTCCAATAGTTCTGGAAGGGACTGCATCTAAATTGCAGTATTACACAAATAGTCCTTCCTTCGACGTCACTCGCGCGTCCTTGCTGTGAGGTTGGCGAGATTAAAGTGCAAAGGGTGTGTCTGTCTGACATTATAATCAGTCAGCACGTCGACTTTGTTGAGACTGCGGGGTGGGTGCGTGTCTTTATTCCGACTGGATTTAGCGGTTCTGACATGCCATGGCACCTGACTGCTTTTGATTGTCTTATTATAACGTGACTAGTCACATTCCAGCAGAACAGAAGTGATGTTTCGGAAAGGAAATGATTTTACAGTGTGCCGTGGAAACGTAGAAGACATGAAAAACAGATTGCGACATCTGTACTGCACCCTATTACTCAAATGATCATTATGAACACATTATTAAAAAAGATCCAAAATAAATAAATACATTTAAAAAAAAAAAAAAATTTGTGAACAAACCCCAAAGCAAATGAAAGATACATAAGAACTAGCTCTCTCGTCTTATCAAAGTTCACTATGGCGATAAAAAGAACATCCACCTGTTTAGTCCAGAGACACACCTCCACTTGTTCTTCTCTTTATTCCATAGACACACGCTCAAATTACTTCCTCTTTAACATGCATACAGCAACAAATCACACTGTCTTCTAATGTCCTGTATACACCATATCTATTCTCTACTGATTTCAGAGAGAGCCAGAATACATCTGTGTGTGTGTGTGTGGGCGTATTAAGTTGACTATAGTAAAAGAAAGTGGAGCAGTGGAGTTGGCAGCCAGTGCAGTTAAAAGGTCTCACTCTCACGTGACCATTCAGCAGGAGAGTTACAGCTAAGTAGTATAGTGTAATAATAATAATAATAAAAAAAGTCTGTCTTTATTTTGGATCAGCAAAAAGGCTAAACGACAACCTCGGACTATAAATGCATCAAATGTGTTTATTTTTGTGAATTAGCCATGTCTCACTGTTATGGTAGAGAAACCCAAAGCAGAAATCCGATACTCACTGGCCACAAGTGAAGTATTTAGTCACAGAGAAATAAATTCCTGGGGAAGCACACACACAAACCACTTCAACTCCTGCCCACAGGAACAGAAAGAAAAGGGAAAAAGAAAAAAAAAAAAAAAGGAAAAACAAAAGACAAATGAATTAGCTAGAGCACTGGGTAAATAAAAGCTCCAGTGTGCAGCCCAGTCCCAGGTTTTGGTTACTAAAAAGTACATTAATACACAATAAGGACAACAATACAACTTCTGTGGTGTTCTGTCCGCTCATCACATGTAAATTAGATTATTTATTTGAGCTTGGCTAGTGTCTTCATTTTCTCTCCTTATGTTTGACTGCGAGGTGACCATTACTGTACATATAGCCGGCACTGCATAAGGATCGTATCTGGGAAAATGTAGTCCCTGTGAAGTCCAGCTTAACGTCACATACGTTGGATGCAAAAGAAAAAAAATAAAATAAAAAAAAATAACAAAAACCAGGAAAGGGGCGGAGGGGCAGCGGACACGTACAGTGACCCGTGAAATTTCACTAGAATTCCTGGTTGGATTTTACACACTGATTGTTGCTGATGGCTCTGCTATCCTTGGCGGGGATGGTGGAGAGTTACATGACAATTTACACGGAACTCGGAAATATTTTGCTCACTTATTCAGAAGGAAGTGTTCGTTGTTCCGAAAAGGTTGCCTTTCATCTGAGCGCACTAATGCCTAACATGGGTGCAACTTTGTTTTGAGAAGTGCTACAGCCGATATCAAGATTGGGCGTTTCATCAGAATATCAAAACTCCACAGCAACCCATCCACCACCACCACAGTATGGCACACCTATGCCATGTAGTTAAAACCTTGTTGCCATCAACCATATCGCACCTCATCCAATGCGTGTGGTGCAGCAGGTGGTGCGAACCTGTATTGGCATTTGTACAACTCTTGAAAGCGGAAAAAGAAAATAGCACAAGATCACCGCACTGCATTCGCACAAGGCGAAGAGATGCGATTACACTTCAAGTTTACTAACCAACATCAAAACACATCTGAAATCCCTTGCATGCACAACATGACTGAATTCCTCTGAAAATCTACACATTAGTCAGATGGGTGAAACAGTGGGTGTACACGGTCATATGCGCAGTTACTTAAAATAGAATTAACTGGTAATAAAAATCCATTTAGTAGGGGGGAAAAGCTTAAAGAAAAAGCTGGAGTGTTGCAATAGCTTATCAGAAGCGAACAACTCATGAGATAAATAGGGGGTGGGGGGAGGGGAGTCTTGTTCAGCAAACACGGAAAATAAATGCTGCTATACTGCAGAAATGACCGTGGCCTATTTTCGTATTTGCTTGAACACGCTGAACTTTAAAAACACCGTTTTAGCTCAGACAGAGTGAGATATAGAACAAACAACTGAGACATTGCTGATCTGCCATCCGTACGAATCAGGTTTTGTCTGTGACCCAACTGCACAAGAGTTGGACTTTCAGTGTCCAACATGGCCACAACTTGTACTCTAGGATCTGTGCTGTTGGTGAATATGATTTTTTATTCCCCCCCCACCCCCCTGCACAAAATCCACTTAAGCTGGAACTTTAATACGATCTGTAAATACTAACCGAGTTCCTGGAAACACTAACTAACCCTTTATTAAACTTCTTTGGGAAGGTGTAAATCTGAAAAATACGTCACTGCATTCTAGATGATCCAGCTTCCAGTGAACTTTGCTACCGAAACGATTTATTCCGGCACTTGCCTGGTGGCACCCAAACCTACAGCAAGAATGTTTTTATCCAGTAGTCTACATTTAGATTAGAAACTATTGACGCAGTGTTGCTGGATCTTTCATATTAACGCCACACTGAACCCAATCAACAGCCACGGTAAAAAGTACAAGCACCTCGATAATATTTGATACCAATGGATACCATGTGATATACACCCAGTGAACTTCACCACACGGTGCGTCGACACTAATGAGCAGGAAGTACAGCGGGGTCCAAAAGCCCGAGACCACACAGAAAATTTGAGATTTAAACAAAAAGGAAGAATAAAAGGGGAAGAAACGTGCACAATTTCAGTTTAATCAAATTTGTGATATTGACCATGTACAAAAAGTCTGATTTTCTGCGAGTCTTGACCCTTCCACTGAAGCACTTGTTCAGATGACACGCCGGTGGATTTGATCAAACGTGGATCAACAGGTTGTACATAAACATGTAGTGTGTGAGCTCGAATGCGCACGGTCATTCAAGCAAAAAGGCGACATAACGAATACCAAGAACCTCTGAAATTCAAGTAAACATTTATAAGATTCTACTTTTCACTCAAGCTGTTGCTGATGAGATCATTTATAATGAAAAACCTGTGTTATTTGAAAAAGGATGACTGACAAGCATTTTCACTAGTGCTCAGACTTTTGGACCCTGCTGTATTTCACGGGTTAACGAGTAGCCTGCTAACTTTGAGCTGCAAAAATGTCAATAGGTGCTACAATACAATACAATGGCATTTAAATCATTTCTATATCAGAGACGGTGTGAGGGCGGTCATCCTGAGTATGCCGAGCAGTATCGGTGAGAGGGGTCATTAAAAATCAAAGCAAGGTGCCATGAAATAATTGAAGGTATTCGCGCTTCAGATCTGCGAGCACTGAAGCTCGCATGCCAGTGTCTACACATTTCTTGAAAGTCGAGGTGGTCCAATTTTTTTTTTTTTTAAATCATCAGGCGGATAAAGTTCTCGCACTCTCTTTCAAAAGATGCCGTCGTTTGTCATATACACATTAAAGTAAGTGAAATTCTCTCTTTTTGCATATCCTTTGCATATAACTTGTTAACACAGGTGCAGCCACTCCTGGAGCATATACATTCAATTAGATGATCGTCTGATCGATGTATCGTCTGATCAGGGCCATTTTTCACGCTATTGGTTTAAAAACATCCGATGATCAGGACCGATTATATCCTGTCAATCAAAAGAGGGCGGGAACACTGACTTCGTGCTGTGTGTAAAGATGATGTCTCTTGTATTGAATGACTACAAAGCTGCAGTTTGTAGTCCGGACGCTGCAGCAGTGAAGCGGGAGTTTCAGCGTCGAGTCTAATTCACCCCCAAACCTGATTTAAAGCACCAGTACATCATTAAAAGATTTAGATGAAGACGAGTTGACCAAAAAGTGTTCTATATATCACAGAAAAATATTTGTATGAGTATTAGTAGTACGTTTCATATCCAGTTCATGTTAATATATAGAAACGTAGATATACATTACCAGTTTGATGTTCAGTGATGAAGTAGAAATGCTTTTGTTTGTGGAGAGTGAATGTGAGACTAACAGGAGGTTTTTTAGAATTCAGTCAATGTTGATATATATCGGGATCGGCCAATATCACTCTGAATAATCGGTTATCGGCTGAGAAAGTTAAGATCAGTGCATCTCAACATTTAATATATACTTTTTTTTTCAAAGATACTTTTAAAACGGCATAACATCTTAAACAAAATTCGGAGCACACTAACAAACTGTTTGCGACTAAAACAAAGCTAAAGAACACGCTCCATGAGTGCTTAATATGGTAAATGGTCTGCACTTAAATAGTGCCTTCTTAACCTTAACAATTCCAAAATGCTTTACACCCCAATGGTAGGAGAACTGCCATGCAAGGTGCTAACTTGCCATCGGAAGAAAATTGACTTGGGGTTCAACGTCTTGCCCAAGGACACTTCGGCACGTGGGCCGGGAATCGATTAGTGGACAACCCGCTCTACCACCTGAGCCACATCCACCACCACCACATTTAAAAAGCAAGTAGGTAGCTCGTTTTGCTATCGAATCAGCAAGTGCCAAAAAACATGTACTCTGTCAGAAAAACGCTAGTATATGCAAAATAATAATAATAAATAAATAAATAAATAAATACCCCCACGTATAAAAGTCTGAATGACTTTGCATTGATACAGAATGTTACTACACGGCTTACTATGAACAAAAAGGAGGGGTTGGTTAAGACGTTGGACTTCGGACCAGAAGGTTGTGAGTTCAAATCCCAGCACTACCAAGCTGCCACTGCTGGGCCCTTTACCATTAACCCTCAACTGCTCAGCTTATTTTTTGTTGTTTAATGAGATAAACGCACATCGCTCTGGATTAGGGCACCTGCCAAATGCAATAAATATAAACGTATGAACACTACATATTATTTCAAACACGTATATATTTATTACAACAACGGTAGATGTAAACAACCTAAACATGACAGGAAATTTCTCAGTGCAACAATGTGTCTATGCCAAACCGGAAACCGAGCCAAAGACCATCGCCAAAACGTATTCATGAGCAAACAGTGACTGTATTCAGCGCTTATAGCGAATAGATCCCAGCGGGGAAGAGTGTGGGGCAATGGGGAGGCCAAAAGCACCAGCTCATATCTTTATTACAGTGAAGTGGGGCAGAAAACCCAGTGGATAGCCTAAGAACACTGACTGCTCTGTCTGCTCTGCTATTGAGCCCGGCCTCGTTCGCTAGCATTCGTCTAGTCTCGAATTCTCCAACACGAACTCAGATTAGTCTTTGAACTACATAATAGAAGTAAACCTCATGGGGGGAAAAAGAAAGCTTCCTGGAATGGAAAGTGAGTGGGAAACTACCCTTTGTGAAATTAAATAATTGTTATGCAAGTATATAACACTACAATATAGCATAATATCATTATCGCTGCATCACTTGTGTCTACTTTAAATCAAAGCACTTCCTGACACTGTATAGACATGCATATCAAGTTCTTCTATACATAACGTGATCTCTTATGCAGCTTCTTTTCTTCATATGGGCTTCCTCTACTCCAGAAATGACAAGCATGTTTTCAAACGGTACATCCGACAAAGAATACGCACCTTTTCAACTAAGTGCCGAAGACACCTGTACTAGACTGCTCTCATAAGAAGCTAGACCGTGTTTGAACTAGTGTCCGAAAATGCAAATGTATCGCATGCAAACGTAAAACTTACTATGGAAATCAAAGTTGTGAATACGCTGGGCTGTATGACTCGCCAGTGGTGTAGGATTATCACCATCTGCGTGTAAACATGCACACACCATCACACTGCCTGCACTCAGCACTGGCGTTAACTCTCTTATTAGAGTGGCATCATTAGAGTAGGATCACAGCATGAAGACACATTAAAACCACTGAAGAAGAATTATTCACGTTCAAGTAAAATTTTACGTTTTGTTCCTGCCTAGACCTTCAGGCTGTTGTCGATCATGAAATACAGGGTAAGCCTGGATGTTAAATGCCATAAGAGTGGGCATTATAACAACAAGCACTGAGACAAAGCTGAGATTTTCAAATTCCAAGAGCTTTGGAGCGTTTTACAATATCATTTTGAGAGGGGAAATTAAACCAAATAGCAACTGTTGCTAGGGTGCTTTGGAAAACTCAATACTTACTCCTTATAGTAACTTCTAGACAGGAAATCTTTTTATTTGGGAACACAGTGCCTTAAGTATTCAAGTCTCTTGCAGTCTAGAACTGGGTTGTTTCTATCATGGCCCTGTATTTGGTTCCATCCATCGGTCCTCAAGCCTTTTCCCAGTCCCTGCAGATGAAAAGCATCTTCAAAACATAATGCTACCACAACTATTCTTCACTGATTGTGTTCTCAGGGTAATTAGCAGGGCTTTCAACAAATGGGTGCCAAAAACAAAACGTTTTGGGCTCATCACACTAGAGATCTCTCATTTCTGCCAAGTTTTCAAATTGTGATTATCTGTAATGATCCAATAATCTTAATAGTATTCATAGGACAAGATTCTATTTATAACGTTTCCTCCCAAACAGACTGCCAAAGCTTGGCCCTCACAAACTTTAAATAACACAATCAAAATTGGTCTGCACAACTGAAATAATACACATTTGAAGATTTTCAGCACTGATATTACATACAGGCTAGATTTTCTTTAAAAAAAAAAAAAAAAACCCATCATTATGGGTTACATTTATATTAAAGGATCTGTTGTCATCCCAGGTGTTCGGGAATACAAAACAGCACTGACTTTCCCCTTAGAAATTAGCTGAGGAGTTAGATCATGTGAAACAAGGAGAACTACTAAACAATAACATTTATTCATTTAGCAGACGCTTTCACCCAAAGCGACTTACAAATGAGGAAACACATGCAAAACTCTGCAGTGCTTTAATGGATTCAGACTACATAGTCGTTACATTCTTAAATAAAAGTCTGCTTAAAACGCATATTTCACACGTGATTTAAATACTCTGAACAGTCATTTCTTAACCAAATACTCTAAACATTATTAATGAACACAGCATGGATGGGACTACACTTGCTTAGACTGACTCATTTTTGCATTTTAAATGAGATAGAGATATATATATATATATATATACACACACACACACACACACACACCTCTAAGGGAAACCAGGTGACTGGTCCACCTCTCCTACTGAGCAGATTTATGGCCGGCATAAGAACAACAATTAGCTGGCAGACATTTACATTTGACATCTTTGCCTTATTTCGTTGGCGGATGCCTTTATCCAAAGTGCCATTCAGCTTAATCAGACTACAAGAGCCGGTAAAGGAACCGAAAGAGTTAGAAAAAATAAAAAAAAAAACAGGACTCCAACTAGACAGACTTTGTAGTAAATGCTAATCACAAGTGTCACAAACACTAATGAAGGCACAGCATAAAGAAACACATGCTGTGTCCCAATTCATCTACTAATTAGTGTCCCCCGAAATGTAGCATGTTGAAATGAGTATCGTGGAGGCAGCCGGATTGTCTACCATTCCTGAAAGATTTGCAAAGTGTGGATCTGTGGACACTTTCAGCTAATATCTCCCACAACTCCTTGGCGATTGAGGAGTTTTGTATCAGACAGCTTCACCGAATTAAACCTGCAAACATGGTGGACGAGTGCAACATCGGTGATGCGTCTGCAGTATTTAAGCATAAGAACTTAAAATGTTAAGCACTAACCAAAGGTCTTTTTCTTTTTCCCTTACAGCAGTAATCTTATTACTGACCTTATTCTGAATAAGACAATATTCTGATTAAGGTGCTTACGAGTCGCTTTTAGAATACTCCCACACGATGTTAACAATGTGATTAAAGTGTGTACATGTCTGTAATACACGTCGACAATGCGACCAAAATAGAAATACTCCACATGTCTTTATTCTATTTTAATACGAATAGATTCATTTTTGCCTACAGTTTGGATGGTTAAGGAGTAGCAGGTGTGTGTTTATTGCTTCATCGCACGTCCCGTAGGCTAGGACTTAACTCCCTCGGCATTCTTCATTTCTTTCCAAAACGCTCGCTCAGTCACCTGAGCTTCTGTCCTAATTTCAGTCTTGAACAAACCAGCATTTCTTCCTCTCGCTGCAGCTCTTACAACATGTCTCACTGGCATGACAATGAAAGCTTTGGTGTTGCCAAACAGCATAACGTATAGCCTCGTACCAACAATGACAGCCATTCTTTCTGGAACCTGCATTCCTGTGTTGCTCACACAACACAGACCCACACATTCACCCAGACATACCGGGAAAAGTTGGCATCTCAGAGTTCTCTGACAACAGTTCATACTCAGGTGAGGAAAGGTGCGCCTTACTGAAAAGGTAGATTGACTGAGCAGATCTTAAAACTTAAAAATCTAAATGCTAATCAAGGCCATCGTACATGTACAGGTCAATAACCAGGACGGCACGAAATGGCAAGACTAAACATTTCACAAGCGAAATTTCCCAAATCAGATCAGAGTTTGTGTACGAGTGTGTATTCCACAGTCACCAATTCACGACTATCTACTTCTATAAGACGGACCATCCTGTGGATTATAGCTCAACTTATCAGACCTGGATTTCAGCCATAGCACAAACTCCCAAATACTTGTGAAATGAGTCACCGGTTTCACTCTTCAAGAGAAACCTCAATAGAGAAAAATAAATCAATGCCCATGGAATCTCACATGGCTCTCTCAATCATTTCAGTGACGTATTAGAATTGTTTAACGTGTTTACAGTTACAGCAGAGTATAGACGTTTGCATACTATGAAATTCAAAAAACCTTCGGCACAGACATTAAACATGTTCCTAAGCGGTAAAGGCATGAATAGATTAAAGAGACATTTCTAAATGTAATGGTATTTTACACCATTTATCTCCAAAGACACCTACTGTGTTGAATCTCTCTGGCGTCCCCCACAAACACACTTTATTCCTCCGCTCTTTAGCAGTCTTTCAGTGTTTCTTTTGCCATTTTCATTATTATACATTTCTGAAGTTGGGTTTTCGCCCGATACTGATAACGGTATCCCCAACCACCTCGACCCCCCCCCCCCATTTACATTTATTCAAATTAGTGGACACTTATCCAAAGCGACGTACAGATGAGGAAATACAAGCGAGGTGATATATCGCGTAGAGAACAAAACAAGTAATGTCACCATACAAGATGTTTAATTGAGTTCTAGAAAAGCAAAGTACGCAGAGTAGAGGTGTAAGAGCCAGAATAGTTCTGTATTTTATAATAAATAATGAGAGCGTTGGCGTTTTAGGGGTTAGTTAGGTGTTCACGGAAGAGCCATGGTCTTTAGCGGTTTTGTTTTTCTTCAAATCGTGACAGATTCTGTGGTCCAGATGGACGTTGGAAGTTCATTTCACCACTGAGGGACGGTTAGTGTGAAGGTTCTGGAAAGGGCCCTTGAGCCACACTGAGTAGGCACTACTAAGCATCGATCATTAATCGATCACAGATTGCGTAATGGAGCGCAAGCCTTCGGGAGAGTCCTGAGGTCTTCTCAATTCCTGAAGTGATTATATGCTGTTTTTATAATCCCACTGGCTCTTGACAGCCGTAAACAGGATAAAACCACGTGCTGACACTTTTCAAGTCATTTGACACTAATGAGCAGTATTAAAAATGTTAATGACATACCAACATGGATATCTGAGCCTGATAATAAACTGAACTTCTACTTGTGTAGTGTTTAGGATATTTAACACCACCCTTCAGTCCAAAACAAACCAAGAAAGGGGGGGGGGGGGGGGGTACAAACTTATACACTAGACTACATTTCTGTTGAAACTGCACTTATAGAACAACTGAACGAGAACGTTTACATGCAGGTTTTTATGAAAATGTTTAACAATAAAACACTTGAAATGAATGTTTCATTAGCGTGGTCTACGCCCAAATCTTAAACGACTGAGTATCTAGGTACACTAGAACGAATGGCGTGTCTACCGCACGTAGTGCACTATAGAGCTATATCCCACGCAAGGTCATTTGGGACGGAGCCGGTGCACAGAAACCGTTTCCCTGCGACAGGCGCAGGTGGAGCTGGAGCTGTGTGACTGATTTGCGCACCTGTGACTACATAACTACCTCAACTCTCCAGACAAAAAAAACAGCTCAACGTCCAACGCTGAACTACTTAGTTACAATTAATAAAAGCACGAAAAAAATTCAAGCAACTTTGTAAACAGTTGTTCTGTACAGCCAGGCGGATAATCTAGAAGTTTCCATGCAGCGTCAGATTGACTACACTAACCAGCTCACAGTTTATCCGGCGCTTAATAAACTACGTTAATACTTTATAGGCTACTAAAACAGCCTCAGAGCTAACAAGCTAACAGCTTAGCGAATAAATAACGCCAAACGCGTTCACCTACCCACTTATAAGTCGGTCAGTGATGCGTTTTCTATCCACTTCTGCGGTTCTCCGGCATTAAATGCGGATCAGAGACGGCTTCCATCACACAGATCCAGCCCTGAGTGAGTGAGTGAGTGAAGCGCGCACCAAATACAACCTGTTACCTTTCACAGACACGACGCGTTTAGCCACGCCCACGGACGCCAGGGAGGATAATATGATTGGCTCGAACTTGCGTGGTGGGTGGGGCCACGAGAGAGCGCGTTTTCAATTAGGAATAGCAAAATGGCTCCCTGTTGGACTGAGTGCTCTATGTAGAGCTGAAAGCTATTACTTCATTCCCACTTATATAAAAACACACAAACAGAGAACCTTAATGTAAACTTGACAGACAAGAGTTTTTTTTCTACGTTACTGTCATTAACCAATAGAGGGAGGAGGCATTATCTGTCAGTGATTGTGTAATGTCTTTCAGTTATGTTGGATTTATTAATCTCGTCTTCAGGTTGTAAGATTAGAGATTATTTCCATCCATCCACTTATCCTACACAGGGTCACAGGAAGCCTGGAGACTATCCCAGGAAACAGGACACCCTGGATGAGGTGTCACAATTGCACACACAATGGACAATTTGGGAATGCCAATCAGCCTACAGTACAACATGGGAGAAAACACTCAAAGCATGGGGAGAATATGCAATCTCCATGAGCACAGACTGGAGGTGGGATTCAAAACCCCAACCCTGAAGGTGCAAGGCAAACATGCTAATCACTAAGCGGTTGTGGCTCAGTCGGTAGAGCGGGTTGTCCACTAATCCACTAATCGTAGGGTTGGTGGTTCGAATCCCGGCCCGGGTGATCCCATGCCGAAGTGTCCTTGGGCAAGACACTGAACCCTAAGTTGCCCCCGATGGCAAGCTAGCACCTTGCATACAGCTCTGCTACCATTGGTGTGTGAGTGTGCTCTCATTTGTAAGTCGCTTTGGATAAAAGCGTCTGCTAAATGAATAAATGTAAATGTAAATGTACTAAGCCACTGTGCTCCTTATAGTTTATTTACCGCTTGAAATTGATTGAAAAAGTCTCAACTCTGTTTTATTGGTTTTCTGCTGTTGTTCAAAGAAGTATCTGTCCAGTGAAGTATTTAGTAGCGCTAAATCTCCATATCAGGTGTGTTATATATACTATTACACTGAGCAGACTGAGGTATTCCATACCTCTGAACAGGATGCATATTAAATAATTAATACCAAACAGACTGCATAGAGACCGAATAGCCTAACTTTGATCAGATATTATATTATATACTAGCAGTATTTATTTAACTGAAAGTCAAAACATTTGCTACTAAAACCGTGCAGTAGAACTGCTCAATAGAAATAACATAATTCATGTGACATCCTATTAGGTATCAAATGCCATGTAAAAGTAATATTAGGGCGTGTGGTCAACAGCAGAAAAACCACTTATATACTTTGGCTTGTTTCCCAAGACTAACACATCACACATATTTATCATGTATACATAAAATGGACTACCATAACAAAAAGTTAAATAAAGTGAAGTGAAGGATATAATGGATGCATGAAACATCTAAAAACTATGGTTACCCTTTAGATTGATGGGATTTACGTGCATTTAATTGTGTTTTTATGAAACATTTTAAGAAATAGGGGAATAATGTAGACTTGAAATTCCTCATCTTAAGTGTTTTAGCAGAATACTTAAGGTTTCACACCAAATTTGACTAGAGCTATTCCTTATTCCCTCCACCCTGATTAAGCCCCAGGTCCAACTGAAGAAAAACAGCTCCAAAGCTCAATGCTCCTGTGGTGATGGAGTTCTTTTGGTGTTGTGCTGTGTTGGTTTTTTTTTTTTGTTTGGCCAAACATATCTTTTGGTATTATGGCCAAAAAGTTCCAATTTTGGCTTTGGGAAATTGGATGTATTTTCTTAAACTGTACGTTTTGGTTATAAAAGGCTTCCAGCTTGCCACCCTACACCAAAGTCCAGAGATATGAAGAATTCTGGAGAGTATTTTCCCATATAGGGAGCAACCAGTACTTTCCAGAAACTTCTGCAATTCATTTAATGTCACTCTAGGTCTACTGACAGCCTCCCTGACCAGTTTTCTCCTGATCTTCTCCTCAATTTTAGAGGAACATCCTTTTCTTGTCACTGTTGTGTCATATTTGCTCCACTTGTTGATTATTGTCTTTACAGTGTTCCATAGTCTGTCTAATGCCAACATTCCAACATTGAGATCCAGTACCGGCTTTGATCTATTTGTAGCCCAATGTTTTTCCAGTTGGATGTTACCAAGATGATGTCAGAAAAATCCTTTAGGAACAGCTGTACTTTATTTGGGGTAATCAGTCACTTTAACTGATGGCAGGTGTATACTAATTAGGTGTATGGACTCAAACATGGGTGTGTCTACGAAAACACACCTTATTGAACTCAGGTCTCAGATGAAGACATACATGACAGCATTGCTGTGTGAAAGAGCACTCATGGAGCCACAAGTTACACATCACTATCCAAACACAGCTATATATAGTTTAGAGTAAGATCAGCAATGCCTGCCAGCTCAAAGAGGCTGGTCCTACAAAGGATACTACTGAGGCTGAACATGGAGGGGAATGTTCCATACCTCTGCTGTAGATATTGATTCCTCCACCCATGATTCCTAAAAGGAGCTTCCATACCATGCTGTGCACTCTCAGTTTCAAAGTCAACAAAACAGTTTTTGGTTAAACTATGGAAAAGATGACTATTCGACTCGTTGATTACTTTTTGAATTACTGCTTAACCAGTAGTTGTGCAACACTTGGTATACTGTAAAGTATCCACTGTGCCACCATGCCACCTGGGTATTTAATCAGCACTCTGATATTCTGATCTTGCAAAATTAGTATAGGTTAATACAAAGGAAAAAAATCACCCATTTGTGTAAATTCAGGAGTTTGGGAAATTCAGAAAAGCAAACAAGTCTGTTGTGTTTGTCAGGTAGCAAATACTTTTTCACAGCACTGTAAGATCTTTCACTGTTTTGTATTATCATGTCCACAGTTTCTTTGACCCCACAGTGACCTCCACCTCCCATCCAATGTACATGAAGCCCCACCTCCAACAATGTACAATGACCAGAGGAGATCCAACCCATCAACCAGTAGGTCTATGGGTAGTGGGAGAAAACCAGAGAACCCGGAGGAATCCTGCTCCGACACAGGAGGAAGATGCAGTTCCACATAAACAGTATCCTGAGCTCAGGATCGAATCAGGGATCTTGGAGCTGTGAGGTCTTCATGACCCATACACATGCACAAAATAAGGTAAGTCCACTTGGAGGAAGATGTAGGGATTATGATTGGATGAAGCTGCTCCATGAAGAAGCTGCTCCATGAAGACCTTTTAGTATGTTTTTTTGTTTGTTTTTAATGTGTTAAAGTGAATAGTGATGGACATTGAGCACTGGTTTGCTTTCTATTATAAAGCAACTCTAGTGTTTCACTAATAGTGCATTTTGTAATGACAGACAGACAATATGTACAGTGGTATCTCTATGAATTTTAAACATCTAACCAACTGGCATTTCAGGATTTATTTATTTATTTTAAATTTAATTTTTTTTTTTGCATGAAGCACATTTATGGAAAACACATTAAAAATATTTTTTCTGATTCAAAAATATTTCTTCTTAAAACATGACCTTGAGAGTTCAGAGTGATGTCCTAATATAAATAATGTACTACAGTGGTGCAATTTCCCGTTTAAAATGGTAAAATCTCCCAGAATTTTTGTCTAAACATTTCTTATATGTATTTTTTTTTTATCTACAGTTTTGCTATGGACACTTGTATATGTGTGGACACTTGTTCATTATAGTTGTATAATGTATATGTGCAAATCTACAAATCCTGATTTTTTTACAGTTTGGGGCCATCAACAATTTTTCCAAGGCTATACATATCTGAATTTAGTTATTTGTTATTTTTCACCATTTCAGAAATTCTTTAAAAAGGATTTGTAAATGAGTGAGTGTCACCGTACGAAATTGAGACAAATGCAAATGCAGGATTTAATAAGGAACCAAACAAAATATAAAAGACATTATAACTCTAAGGCAAAACACTGTGGCGAAGAGGAAACACAAACCAAAGACAAAAACACGGCACCAGAGGCAAAAGACACCCCCCCAAGGGCGCTTCTCCCGGAGCGCCAACATATACTCCCTCCCCCTGGTGGTCATGGCCCTCTGGGAAAATCAGAGCGAAATCAGAGCAACGACCTCAGCGGGGCAGGAAAGCAGAGCGACGACCTCAGCGGGGCAGGAAATCAGAGCGACGACCTCAGCGGGGCAGGAAAGCAGAGCGACGATCTCAGCGGGGCAGGAAAGCAGAGCGACGACCTCAGCGGGGCAGGAAAGCAGAGAGACGACCTCAGCGGGGCAGGATAGCAGAGCAACGACCTCAGCGGGGCAGGAAATCAGAGCGACGACCTCAGCGGGGCAGGAAAGCAGAGCGACGACCTCAGCGGGGCAGGAAAGCAGAGCGACGACCTCAGCGGGGCAGAAAAGCAGAGCGACGACCCCCGAGCCGAACAGGCGCATGATGCCCTCAGCAGAGCAGGAAAGCACAGCGGCGTTCTTAGCAGTGCAGGAAAACAGTGTGTTGCTTCTTAAAGGATTATTACATATACAGATGATTAAAAAGAATCACAAATTGGCTGCAATAGGAGCAAATGAAAACCTTTATTAACATAAACTATAGAAGTACTAAATAAAAACTATTTAAATAACAATTCTATCTATCTAGCTGTAAAGGAAAAGATTAGAGTGATGGGGATAGGGATAAAGTACTGAGGGGTAGAGTATAAAGGGATGAGTATTGAGGGATGAGGGATTTTACACCGTCCTTCAGTCCTGGGCTTTGTGCAGACCTGTTAATGAAGAAAAAAAGATTTTTTTTTTAAATACAAAATTAATTCATACTTACTTGTGGAGAGCTTGAGCAATGTAGGAAAAAACAGTGATGGAAAAGAGCATATATTAAATGCAACAAGAGGAAAAAAATATAAATTTTGGGGGTCTAATTGTAGCAATAATTTTTTTTGCCTTATTAATGTTAAACGAGATAGCAGGAACTAACGAACATCCCACAATGTCAATTGTAAATAAAACAAGATAAAAGCGTGAAGAGGAAGGGGGTTGGGGTGGCAGAGGGGTGGGTAGAGGGAATGGCATTGCTCAGAGCTTCTCCAAAGTGTCCATCATCAGCTGGACATGCTGCTTCAGGAGCCGTGTAACTGCACTCGATAAGGCCGCTGGGTCGCTGTAGAGCTCCAGGCGCTGTGTAAACAGTACTTCACAAAGCACTGTAAGCCGATCCTATTGACAAATTACACACACACACACACATCCAACACTGAGTTAAAGATACAATTCTGAGAATTTGTGTATCATGGCATCAGAAGATATTCGACACTTACAATAAGCGCTGTGAAGTACAGCCCTGCCGCAGGCTCCCACTCATCCACGTCCCACATGCTGATGAGAGCAAACAGGCACTCCAAGAATCCTCCCTCAAACTTTATGAAAATCAGGGTTAAAAATATGGAAAAACAAAAAGAGATAAAATACACTATTTTCTAAAACTCCATTCACTTACTGCCTCAGGTGTTGAGCCGTTCCTGAAGTAGCCGAAGAGAAGCAGCTCATAAAAGACGTCCAGGAAGTTGTAATGCTGGAGCTGCACTGAGGAGAAAAGGTACAAAAAGAAATACACTTTACATATTGGAGTCGTGTTTTCTATATAATCAAAAACTTTTAGATGAAAAGAATCTTGTCATTTTACACAGGCATTTGCGAGCTTACCTGGGCCTCGAAGAGCTCTGTCCTAATCGACTCCTGATAGGAAGGCTTTCTCAGGAATCGAACCAAAGACTCATAGGCCAGCTACACACCAAGTACATCCTGTTCAAACAAACAAAAATCTCTATAGCTCACTCTGGCTATGGTGTTCAACGTGCCTGCTGATTTTAAACACTAACAAGAAGCAGTATGTAAAAACCTTGTGTGTCCTGTAGTCCACTAAAGTTACACAGATGATGTACTAAATGGGCCAAATTTCAAAGTATTGAATTCCCAGAGCCGTCTTCATCACACATTTTATTTGAATATTTGCCCTTAATTATTAGCAGGCTGTGATTATTACACAACAGAATTAATTTGCTTATAATTCTAATTATTCCAGTAGTTACTGTATGTCCATTGCACTTGTGTGTTAAAATGTATGCTAATGCGGTTTTCTTCACTGATTGATTGCCTGTTGTTGTTTCTAGATCTAACCACTAAAACATTGAAAGTATTTAACACAACAGTGAAACAGTCTATCATCATTCTGAAGTCACCTGGTTGTTAGCTCTTGCCAGACACATCACAATCTTCTTTCCAAGCACAAACAAGAAGTTCTGGTTGTGGATGCTGGCAAGCAGAGTCTGAAAATAAGACAGTACACAATATTACTTAAAGTAGAGTGTAATGTACCTGAGTAACAACAGCAGCTAAACAAAGGTTTTACTCACAGAGAACGCCTGACGGAGAGCACGCAGCTTCAGTCCGATGTCTGTAACTCCTCTGTGTGAAAGATGGCAGCTAAGAAACAACAGGTGTAAATGCTTAGTGTATGTTAAACATGCATTACACCATTAAACTGTGAAGAGGATCGTACAGTACCTAATAAAGGACACCTCCATCTCCTCTGGCGTGAGGCCATGCTCAGTCTCCTGCGAGTCACATTAGCAATGAATCATTAAATCTCCTACAGTAAATTTTACAGATGCACATTCAGGGGAAAAGCAGCATAGATACACATCGGGTCTGAATTATCTCCCAGTCTGGTTCACTCTCTGCATCACTGTCTGGAGAGCCACAATTCTCTTCCTGCAAGCAAGTGGAGATGTCCACCTGACCATCTGGACCCACATACAGGTAAGTGCAGATCACCTTTTTCAAGAGTTGCTGTTAATTAAAAAAGACACAAACAAAAACAAATATTGCGAATGCAGACAAATATACAACAGACAAAATTCTATAAGTTATTATCAACATATACACATCATAACAGTCTAATAAATTTACCACATAGTCCTCAAGTTCCACGGTGACAGTCTCCATGCGGTGACAGGAAATTGTTTCTGTAACCGTCCCAGATACACCCTTAAGAGAACAATTTAAAATGAGCAAAATTAATCACTGCAATTAACAAAGATTTTGTGAGGCTACAATGAATAATCTCTTAGCTGTATGCCAGTGAAAAAGTCCTAAATGACAAATAGCTGAAACTCAAGATGTATGTCACATAAATGCTCCTCTAATAATCATTAATATCAGTTCTCTTCATCAGAGTAATAAAGACTGGGATTACCTCGTGGTTCACCCAGAGTGTCTTGGTGATTTTAAACCAGCAGAGCCAACTCTCTGGACCCCTCATCATTCCGAGGAAGTACCTCCTAATGCCCACTGACTAGAAATTAAAAAAAAAAACAAAAAACAAACATTAGAGTTTGTGTGTGCATGTGTGTGTGTGTGTGTGCGCGCGTGCGTGTGTGTGTGTGTGTGTGTGTGTGTGTGTGTGTGTGTCAGCTGCAGCACTGTTCAATACCCCAGACTGATGGAAGAAGAAGCAGTCTGCAGAGAGGAACTGAACATCGCTCCAGCCGCTGATCATCTCACCGGCACTGAGAGGCTGTGGAAAGTAGAGCACAAAGATCATGAGTGCTTCATATCATAGCAGTTTCATACTAACACATCTAACATTCTGTCACTTTCTACACAGCAGAAACAACGTAGGAATATTTTGTAATTGGCTTTAGTAAATAAATGAAAGGTTTGGTTACCAGAATGACAGCTGAAGGGTCGTGGTGAGGTTCAGTGGGCAGCAGCTGCAGGTTTGGCTCAATGACCTTAACACACACACACAATCACAATTAGTCACTGCCTGTATTTAATCAAAAAATCAAAAATCTTGTGATGCCACAATGAATAATCCCTTACCTGTATGCCAGAGAAACAGTCCTCTGCATTGGTATAATAAGGGAATCCCTACAAATAACAATTAGATTAGACTCAAATCTACAACTGCACTTCACAAAGGCGCTCTTCTAATAATCATTAATGTCAAGTCTCTTTATCAGAGTAATAAAGACTGTGATTACCTCGTGGTGCAGGCGTTGTGTCTCTGTAGTTTCAAACCAGCAGAGTCGAGTCTCTGGACCCCTTATCATGCCAAGGAAGTCTCTCCTGATGTCCACTGACTAGGAATAGAGAAACAAAACTAAACATTAGAGCCTGCGAAGACGTGTGTGTGTGTGTGTGTGTGTGTGTGTCAGCTTTAACAAAACAACTTTAGAAAAGTTTGAGATTGAATTTAATAAACAAATAGAAGGTTTTTATACCAGAACAACAGCTGAAGGGTCTTGGTGATGTTTGGTGGGCAGTAGCTGCAGGTTTGGCTCAACACACACACACACACACACACACACACACACTCTCTCTCTCTCTTAGACAATAGCAGCCTACAGGCTACAAATGTAGTGAAATTATATCTTTCTAACTGACACATACCTGAAGGACAGAGGGACTGTCTAATGATTATTTTTATATATAAATTATTTTTGTGACTCAGAATTACATTTACAAACCATATTTTCAATCATACATTTAAAACCAACAGTCAGGTTTATTATTTAGTAACATTAGGCTAAATATTGTATTGTGTTGAGACCTTAAAACGGGTAGACGTGTTTAAGTGCACCCGCATTCCGCAAACTATTCAATTGTAAAATTCATGTTTAAGCATTAATAAGAAAGAAGAATATCTAACCAGCTAATCATTTTAATGTTTATCTCTGCTCAATACAATTTTATCTTAATATTAGCTCCCAAGCTAAGTAGCCAGGTTTGTTAGCAGTGTAGCTAATGCTAGTGTGTTTGAGAGAGTACAGGTGACATGCTGAAACTCTCTAAAACCTCCGGTCCATCACCCAAATCTATATCAATATTATACTGTTATAGTTATTAAAACCTTTAACTGAGTTCAGCAAGCAACCCAGCTTTAAACTCACTATGATGTTGTGTAAATGAAATCATGAGCTAAGTTGTCCAGGTAGATAACATTCACCTGTAACACAGATCGTTAGCACGCTGGCTTGCTCATCGCTACACTCATCATGATTTCATGTAAATACACTAACCAGGTTTGGTCAAAGTGACTTACTAATGGGGTAAACACTATACTATGGAAATAAGCTACATTATTAATCCAAGCTAATCAACTTAGTTAAGGGTTTTAGTGTGTAATATGAACCAGTAGTCAGGTTCGCTAGCAGGGTAACTAGCATTAGGCTAATTAGCACCAATAGACACTGCTGCTTGTGAACTAGAGCAGTAGAGCTTGAGAACTAGTTTTCAAAGTGGGGGCCGCGACGCCCTGGGATGCCGACAGGGGGCGCCAGGGGGTCCTCAGCAATTTGGTGTGAAAAATAAATTCTCACTCTCAGACAACCACACACACGCACAATCAATTCCTAACGTAATGTAAAGATGTAAGATGTAATTATTAATAGAATAAAGGGGGGCGGGGTATATTCAGAAGTCTGTATTTTTAATGTGTTTTAAAGACATCTTGCAAAAGGGGGGCCTCGGTCAAATGTTAATGCCATTTGGGGGGCCTTGGCCTGGAAAAGTTTGGGAACCACTGAATTAGAGGACATGACACTGGAACACTGTGGGACCGGAACAGGATTTATTGTAAAAGCAGGAGGCAGTAAAGTCACATGACCGACTGAAGCTCCTCTTACCGTGAGGAGGCGGCGTGTGGTCAGGAGAAGCGCTTCCTCTCCGCATGTGGCGGTAAACGTGGTAACCTGCACCCGCAGAGAGCACGAGCAGCCCCGCAGCACAGGTGATCCCACCCATGGTCCAGTTCTTCGGGTCCGGTAGAAATCTTCTGAACTCCATCGCTTTCCAAGTCGTATTGTGTGGTGTAGAGAGAGAGAGAGAGAGAGAGATGTTGATCCGTGGCGATTCAGGAACTCTATGTTGAAACAACAAACACGCAGATGACGCCCAGGTTCTCGAACTGGGGGTCACGACCCCACTTGGGGTTCACCTGAGATGTGGATTCGGGTCTCTGCATGGACACTTGATTTATGGAATATTTCATAATAATTAAATCTTTATTATTATTATTATTATTATTATTATTATTATTATTATTATTATTATTATTATTATAAACTTTTATTACCCATCATTCAATCTGGCTCTCCAATTATGCAGAATTTATTTTTAGACCATTTTACACTAGAACGCAGTTCAGCCTGCTGCCAGTGTCCAATGTAAAGTCCACTTTGATGCAAATAAAATAAGTGCATTATTATTTTTTGTCTTCCAATTGAAACACTACAAACTACAACATTCATGCTATATTATTGCAGTGCATGGCCATAATCTAAACAGCACACAGGTGATCTTTCAGTCTGTAGCCTCTGCAGATGATGATGATGATGATGATGATGATGGAGTCTTCATTCAGTCTGTAGCTTAAACCCATTTTAGACCAGAATTCAGTCCAATCTCCTGTCATGTTAATCAAATTGGACTTTACACCGGACACATGGCAGCACACAGAGCGGCTATTTAAAATAAAACAAGTGTATTATTATTTTTGTGCAGCATGCTTCTGCTCTTCTACTTGAAAAACTACAATATCCTTGCTATATTTTGCAGTGCATGCACATAATTTAATCAGCAAGCAGGTGATATTTCAGTCTGTAGTTTACTGCAGCTAGTATTGGAGCCAGGAATGTTTTTGCAGGGGTGGCCAATCAGGGGCCACCAGTCACACTGGGGTTCTACAGAAAATGTCATTTTACCAATTAAAAAATGTGTTCAAGCTTAAATTTCTAGGCTTTTTAGGTGCACATTGTACAAGCATCAACAATTAATCATACTTGTTTGTTAATAAAGTGATAGTTCACACAAAAATGAAAATTGTTCCAAGCCCTTATGACTTACTTCCTCTGTGAAATACAAAAAGAGATGTAAGGCAGAATGTTAACCTCAGTTACAATGGGGATTTGAGACTAACATTCTGCCTAACATATCCTTCTGTGTTTCATGAAAGAAAGTCATTATGCTCAAAATCTTCTGGTTAACTTCTGGTGCTGTTGGAGCAAATAACTACATAGGATCTGAATTCTTTCATATGATTTCTGGGTTCAGAATAAGTGTAATAACTCCCGAAGCTACAAAAGCATCATTTTAAAAGGACCACAAAAGCCTGTGAACTCCGTACTGAAGTCAAATCTGTTCATATTGTTGTTGTTTAAACCGACGACAAATCACACTACCTTCATTTTTCAACTTTCAGCAGCTGGATTCTGTGATTATTGTGGTTTAAAGCAAAGATATTCACTCATAAACAGAGTCAAAGGGAAACAGTGTTCTTCTTGGCAAAAAAAAAAAAAATGGCACTTTTGGGATTTAACACTTGGATTCCCATCATTATTTCACAGTTTTCTTTTGAGAATCATCTGTTTAGCTCACTCATCATATAATCGAGACCAGGGTAGACTATACTGGTGCGAAAGGAGTCCTTTGTAATCTCAGAACGCTCACTTAATAAGCCATTGTGCTGGATCCTTGCTGCTTTATTTTTGGGTTTGTCTTTCTTTTAGGAATTGGTTGTCTTAACATTACATTGTTCAGCACATCTTTCCAGAGTCCTGAAAAGTAGGATTCATCCCTTTTATTGTGAAAACAATTCATAAGGCCTTCAACTAGATCCACAACTGAGCCAAAAACAAGAGATAAAGCATTTTAGAGAGACATCTTGTGTCTCCAGAAATCTGGGTGAAGGTCACTAACAAAACAGGCACCGTGCATTAACAGTTCGATCCCCAATATTTTCTTCAGGTATTTTAGTAATTTTTTTTTTACAAAGCATTAAAAACAATAAAAATGTGTTGATTTTAGTTCACCTGTAATGACGCGCTCATACAATAAGGGTAGGACTCACGCCACTGGCTCGTTGAAACGTGTACTGCAGAAACTCTTGCAAGAGCTTATACTCTTCTATTAAGCGGCATAAAGATGAATCTTAAGTGTTTTAGAGCAAGGTTAGGATCATAGATATACCCTAAAACACACAATCCAAGTTGGAGAAACGTTATGCGTTGTGGCAGTAAAGAGATTAATCTATCACTAAGAAACATTAATTATTCTTAAGAAAAAAAGGCCTGAAAATGCAGTTGTAACTCGGATGGCCAATGGGGCCAGGCTTCAGTCCATGGTGGCCATGGCCACAGCTTTCCACCCCTTAGCTCTGCCCATGATTATAGTCAGTGTACACCACTGGTCTATTTTTAAACATGACCCTTTGATTAAAAAATTCAATAAAATAATATAAAAACAATAGTGTCACTGGCAAAGAGTTTAAATAATAATAATAAAAAAAACAATTTGTAAATAACTAAAAATGTTGTGTTGCTTTTATTAATGAGTTATGCATTGCCACCATATATCCTTCTATAAGTTAATGTTGACAGTTGAGTGATATTACATATAGTCATGTGAAAAAATATGTACACCCCATGGAATTTTTTCTTTTTTACATATTTGGACGAGCAAACATTCGATCCTCTTTGAAACAGTGTCTATTAATAAAGTTGATATACTTGAACAAAACCACAAGGACAATGAGCTTTTTCAATCATTTATGCAACAGAAAGAGCAATAGATGTTATATTCTTGTTTGGAAAAAGTAAGT
The DNA here is from genome assembly GCA_022414735.1 of Noturus placidus. Lineage (NCBI taxonomy): Eukaryota > Metazoa > Chordata > Actinopteri > Siluriformes > Ictaluridae > Noturus > Noturus placidus. The sequence goes on from JAFFST010054285.1 coordinate 118,353, forward strand.
ACACCCTTGGCCTCAGAAGCTAGTATTGCCTCCTTTAGCAGAAATAATGTCTCGTAGGTGTTTTGCAGAATGGTCCGCCAGGCTTGCTGGAATTTGTGACCACTCTTCCATGCAATATTCTTTCAGTTGCAAGATGTTTAAGGTTTTTGATGGGATTCAAATCCGGGGTTTGATTAGGCCATTCATTCCATAACCCTCCATTTTTTCTTTTTGAATTGTTCCTTGGTGGATTTGCTAGTGTGATTAGGATCATTGCCCTGTTGAATGGTCCACTTTTGGTTCAACTTCAACTTTTGGACAGATGACCTCACATTATCTTCAAGCACTCTTTGATATGATGCAGAATTCATAGTTGAATCAATGAATACAAACTCTCCAGTCCCTGAGGCAGTGAAGCAACCCCAAACCATAACACAGTTCTTATCCCAATAAAATTGAATTGAATTGAATTGAATTATCCCGAAAACCTGTCTTTAGTTTGCTCAAACATGTCTGCTGTTACTGTGGCCAAACAACTCTCTTTGATTCATCTGTCCAGTGCACATTATTCTAAAAGCCCTGGTCTTTGCCTATATACTCATTGGCAAACTGTAGTCTTACAAAGGCTTTTTCTTGGCACGCCTTCCATGCAGGTCACATTTGTGCAATCTCTTTCTGATTATAGGCTGAATTTGCTTGAACTGCCAGTCCTGGACAAATTGGCAGTCATTTGAAATCTGTACCAATTGTAGATTATTATCCTTACAGTAGAATGATGTATTTCAAATAATTTGGAGATCTTTGTAAATGCCTTGCCAGACTCATAGGCATTCACAACTTTTTTTCTGAAGGCCTTACAGAACTCTTTAGGTCTTGGCATGATGACACCACACACCTCAATAACAAGGGAACATCAGACATATGAGAGGGGTGTAAATAAGACAGGTTCCACCTGCACTCCCTAAGCAGGTTCTAATCACTGGCACCCAATCTTCAACACCTGATTCTAATTTTATGTATATGAAGGTGACTGATCTGTTTTTTGTGTGTGATTGGTCACATACGTTTTTCAGTATAGTGTTTATATGGAAACTCTTTCTATACAAGCTGCGTAATAGCTTGTGTAGGCATGTATACGTTTAAGGATAATTGACTAGGTCATAGAAAAAAAAATTAAAGCAGAAGATAAGCTGTACATAGCATGGTACTTATTGGTGACATTGAAAACAAAACTTGAGCTAGCAACCATCTGTCTTTGAAAAAAAAAACAATGGAAAAGGCATTTAGGAAATGTATGAGATGAAGCTGCTGTTGGTGGCATAGTACAATGAGTAGCTAGATGATATGATTCCCAACCAGGGGCTTACCCTGGAATGAAATTCTCTGGAAATTTGGCTGTTTAGAGAAGAGCAGCTTTGACCTACCACCTGTGATGAGAGAATTTGAACTGTAGAATGTAATTCTTTGGCAGACGAGTATATTAGGACCTTCCTTTTTCCTGTGTACACTCACTCTGTGCATCATGCCAAGCAAACCTATACCAGGCATTATAAGAAGGAACACCAGTTATACTGTGCCATGACGTGATTAGGCTACACCAATGATGTACTGTAAAGGAAGAGGAGGTGAGCCAGATGACAGACCTCATGATAGCGGACTACACTGACTTTTTGATACCAAAGAAAACAAGGCTTTAAATCAAAGCTTTCCAAAGTGAGATTCCTGAGCTGGCAAAAAAAATAAATAAATAAAAACAGTCAGATGACTCTTCTTCTGATCTGTGCTACCTGACCCCAAAGAATACACATTGGAATTGTGTGAGTCCAGTGGAGGAGTGTGTGAGGGAGTACATTGTTAAGTATTTTCTGCCCAGGGAAGATAACAGCTCCTGTCATGTTGATTGTTGGCACAATATGAGTTTAAGAATCTTCCTTATTTCCTTATGAACCACTTGTGAATCCTCTGTAGAAATTCCCTCTAGCAGAACTCTTGTAGAAGAGGAACTGATCTTGGTAGGTCTTGGTGGGTCTTTTCTCTGACTTTACATATTATACAAGTGTTTGATCAATAAGAATAAGGAAAGGATGCTCTTGCACCCTCATGTCATTTTCTCACCTCTTCAACTGCTGGTTTGAGAAACAGCAGTTCACATTTTCCCACAGCATAGTTTCATTCTACTGAATTGAGCTTCCTAGAATAGAAGAAACTCACATTTCTAAGCTTGACATATAAGTGGTTGTCCAGAAGCTTTTTGAAGACTTAATGTACATCTTGAACATTATCATCATCTAAGGAAAAATAGATAAAGATATCATCAACATACATAAGAAACTGATTTATTATCTCTCAATGGACCTCATTTGCAACCACTTGGAATACCTAGGGGGTGTTGACCAGTCCATGTGGCATCACTAGATATTCATAATAACCGGTAATGGTAATGAAGGCCATCCTCAATTTGATGTCTCTCAGATCCTGAAAAGATAAGCACAGCATGATTAGGGTTTTGTGAAAATGTATGCTCAAATTGACCTGTTCTAGGGCTGATGGTACTAGATGTGAAGAATAGCAGTACTTCACTCTGACAGCTTTGAGGCCTTTATGATCAGTGTATGAGGTCTTGCCTACTGTCCTTTTTCACTACAAAGAAAAATGCTGATGCGGCTGGAGAGGTGGATGGGCTGACAGACATGCTTCCACTGCTTGTGGCTTGGTGATTGATAGGGAAAGATGTGGTCATCTGGATTAAAATGGGGGTCAGAGGTCACGCTTTATATTCTGCTCTGAAATGTCCCCATTCTCCACAACACAGTACAGTACAGAGACAGAGACAGTACAGAGACCTTCTCTCCATTGGTTGGATTTTTTTTTTCTCAAATATCTTTGCTTAATTTACAACTATGTGTTGCCCTCTAATCTCCACCCAACTAATTCTGAAGCACCTGGCTTGAAGGAGATGGTCAAAACTCCATAGCTGTAATAGTCTGAGGAAGTTGTTGAGCATGAGCTCCCAATAACTGACCTCAGTATGAACACTACCTCTGTACAGAATGCTGCTCCTGCACCTCTGCTGGATCCAAAGTAGAAGGATGAGTTTTTTTAACAACTGAGAAGCAGAGTGAGGATCCGTTTGTAAGAGGCTTGTAGCGAAGTGGAATCACAATCCAATATGCTTCAACAAGTCTGAAGAGTAATCCAGGGTAAGTCAGGTCTGAATATACAAGGTATGGTAGGTATGTAAAGCCAGTCAGAATTAATAAGGCTTGGAACTTATGCAAACATTGTGATTGGCAAGACTTTGCGATGTACTCTGGTGAGTGCAACTTCTGCTGGCCATTACGGAAAATGTCCTCCTTGTCCTTGTTACAGTTTGAATTTACCTCAAGCAGTTTTTCCTTGCTGGTAGTGCTGAGGGTCTTCAGTTGTTTGCACAATTACACGACATATACACGCAAAACCTGAATTGCACAGAAGAGGCCCAATGAACTTACCGTAGTCTCTATTCAGTCTCTCTGATCAAGAGTGATGTGGAGACAGTGAGAATGGTCATGCAGGCACTCCTTCTGATAACCAACTCTGGTCACTGCAAGGACTTTAAAAGTGATCGGATTTATACATTGTACCTGAGTGTGACAGTAATAGAGGAGAGGATCTTGGAGAAGAAATTGTGCCAGTTTGAAATGTTAGAAGCCCATTGATCAAGAGTGGATGAAGACTGACTTCCAGCCCATTTATGTAGTCTTTGACACTAATAGACGTCTGACATACCCATGCACAAAGTGATGGCCTGCTGCAGATGCATAGTTTCAAAACTGGCAATTACATCTCCCCATTATTTGTACCATTATCAACTGAAACATTTGTAGAAGTAATTTATTTTGTAACATTTTTGGTGTTCCAAATCGATTGCGAGTTTGTCATAATAAATCAGATAAAAATACTAAAAGCCCCCTCTTGCGCAAGTTGGTATCACCGAACTATTGCCTCGCAACACAATGTTTAATTATTGCCATTTGACTGGGAGAGCACAGGTAGCACTATTACACAGTGCTTGTCAGAGAGGAATGGTAAAAAATATAAAAGATGTACTCAGGAGGAAGGATAATATGGTGTAATATAGCTAATGACACTCCATGTTTATTGTAGATAGATAGATAGATAGATAGATAGATAATTCATTGCAATGTAGCTGTAACTATCAATATAAGTTACCGAAAAACAGCCCTGAATTATGCTAGTTAAATTTTGTTTTAATAGTTCCCATTATTATTAACAACAAGGTTATGGGCAGCTGTGGCTCAGTCGGTAGAGCGGGTTGTCCACTAATCCACTAATCGTGGGGTTGGAGGTTCGAATCCCGGCCCGGGTGATCCCATGCCGAAGTGTCTTTGGGCAAGCCACTGAACCCTAAGTTGCCCCCGATGGCAAGCTAGCACCTTGCATGGCAGCTCTGCTACCATTGGTGTGTGAGTGTGCTCTACTTTGTAAGTTGCTTTGGATAAAAGCGTCTGCTAAATGAGTAAATGTAGGTTGTTTACACTAAATGATGTGTATATGATTTTATCAGATACATGTGCATTCATTGGACTGTTATTATGAGGAAGAAGGTGATTGAAGTACATCAGTCTGAGAAGGTATACAGAGTGATTTCCAAGGCTCTGGGACTACAACAAACCACAGTGCACTCACTGTGGTTTGTTGGAGTTCCATGGCCTTGGAACTAACTGTTTATCCCTTCATTATCTTCATTATCTATCTGGAAAAACTCTGCACAGTAGTGAATCTTCCCAGAAGTGGCTGACGTTCAAAAATTCCTCCAAGAGCACATCAACGACTCATCCAGCAAGTCACAAAAGAGACAAGGACAACATCAACGGACCTACAGGCTTCTCTTGCATCAATAAAGTTCACTGTATATGACTTCACTTTCAGAAAGACACAGGGCAAAAAAGGAAGACAGCTTACATCCTGTTACATCTGGCGCAAACCAAACACTGAATCCCACAAAAAGAACATCACACCTACGATCAAGTCTGGTGGTGGAAGTGTGATGGTGTGGGGATGCTTTGCTGCTTCAGGGCCTGGCCAACAATAATTGATAGAAACATGAATTCTGCTCGCTACCAGAAAATCCTAAAGGAGAATGTCCGGTCTTCAGTCCGTAAAACTGTAAAACTCAAACGCAACTGGATTATACAGCAAAACAATCATCCAACGCATAGCAGTAAATCCTAGTCCTAGAAGTAAGTGAGATTAATAAAACTGATCTCCAGTTATCGGCTGTAAGCATAAAGGTGGCACAAACAGATTTTAAGTTTAAGTGGGCATTTAGTTGTTCTTTTTTTTTTACATTACTGAAAGGTGTTGCATAACTTTTTTTGGTTCAATAATAATAATAAAAAATATGATAAAAGCAGTATTGTGTATTTACTCAGGTTGCCTTTGTTTTAGGTGAAGATCTAAAACTATTTAGCATGAGATATATACAAAAACAGAAGAAATCAGGGTTGGGGGGAATTATTTTCTTTTTTCACAGCACTGTAGATCTGTAGCCTACTTTCATGGTCATGTAAAGCCAGTAAAACTCTACACGGGCTCAGAAGACACCACCCCTCTATGTGAACACGCACGCGCTCTAGCTACCACATGCTCACGCGCGCATCCTGTCTCACTCTGCGTAGACTCGCGCACAGGTCGGACACACCGGGAATGGGATCTCTGGCGAAGAAAACCTTCCAATTCTTCCGCGTTTATGCCCTCCAGAGGCTCCTTTTTATTTTGCGGGAATAATTCCGGATAGGACATTCAAATGTGATGGGGAGAAAACTGTGGTGAAATGTAAAATAATAATAATAATAATAATAATAATAATAATAATTGCTATAGAAAAGCCAACGAATGGGATAATAACTGCAATTAGGATTATGTGAAGGACTTTACACATCTGGAAAAGATTCCCCGAATATCAAAATTTTAGAGATTCTCCATAAAAAAAATATATTAGTCATAATAACAGGCTGACCCAAGAATCTGATCAATCTGGAGAAGGTGATTGGTGATAGACAGACTATTAAACCAAGGTAAACAGGCAGAAGAGAGGAGAGAAGAGAAGAAGAGAGGAGAGAAGAGGAGAGGAAAGAAGAGGAGAAGAGAGGAGAGGAGAAGAGAGGAGAAGAAGAGAGGAGAGAAGAAGATAGGAGAGAAGAGAGGAAGAGAGAAGAGGAGAAGAAAAGAGGAGAGAAGAGAAGAAGAGAAGAAAAGAGGAGAGAAGAGGAGAGGAGAAGAAGAGAGGAGAGAAGAGGAGAAGAGAAGAAGAGAGGAGAGAGAGGGAGAGAAGAAGAGAGGAGAGAAGAGAGAAGAAGAGAAAAAGAGAAGAGGGGAGAGGAGAGGAGAAGAGAAGAGAAAAAGAGAGAAGAGAAGAAGAGAGGAGATTAGAAGAGGAGAAGAGAGGAGATAAGAAGAGAGGAGAGGAGATTAGAAGAGGAGAGGAGAAGAGGAGAGGAGAGAAAGTCCACGGAAAGTGTCCTGAAAGTTGCTGTGCGTCGTTGTGTATGGAGAAAAGCGCCGTGCGTGAAGCTTTTGATCATGGCCAAGTGGTTTAAAGATTTCCCAACTCTGAAAACGGGCTCAGACCGACTGCGCTCGGCGTCTGAATCCGGAGCGCAGACTCGACCCAGACCGGCACTGAGCGGAACCGGAGCCAAAGCGAGTCCGCGGAAGAACTCGGAGAACGCAGGCGGGGTTGGTTCACTCCTCTCCGGGAGGAATCGGAAAAACTCGGCCGTCGAGCTGGGCCGAAACCACCCGAGTCCGGGCTCGGGCAAGGATGCCAAGATATGGGAGATCCTGATCCCTCACAAAAGCAAGAAGAACGTGAAGATGGAGGGTTTTGAGGATCACTGCACGCTGAGGACAAGCGCCATCGCCGACGCGTACATGAGCCGAATGATCAAAGTGGAGAAACAGGAGAAATGGCAGGACAAGAAATACAACAGCACCGGGACCGACCCGGAGCGCGGAAAAACACCCGTTAAAACCGAAACGGTGGGCAGACAGCTGTTATTATTCTTATTATTGTGTGTGACTGCTAGAT
>JAFFST010054285.1:130002-148218 GCA_022414735.1 Noturus placidus
CGAAACACTTAAGTGTGACAAACATGCAAAGAACAGGAAATGAGGAAGGGGGCAAACACTTTTTCACACCACTGTATTAGTCATTTCAACTGCTCACGTGAATTGTTTAATTGTTCTTTAATCCAAACCTTGCTAAAAAAAAAAAAAACAACAACAAAAAAAAAAAACCCAAAACAAGTACGCTTATAAATAATGTCACGTTGGACCTAATGTGTTCTGTCTGTAAACAGTTCTAGGTCTCCAGTGACTAGCCAAAATATTACTGTTCACATTTAATAATGAGCCTAATATGTGAATAGCAGGATTAGGATTATAAAATAAATCTATGTTTATTTTACAGATAAAAGGGTTGCCTGGCTATGGCTATAAAAGATACTTCAGCTATAGAAGCTACTTTAATGGATCAGTTATGAGTTAGGGTATATTCTGTGTGAGCTGGAAATGGACACAGTTAAAGACTCAGAATTTTATTTGTGAAGTACATTATTGTAGCCAGGGCTCAATCTGAGATGTGAATGCATTCTAATGCATTGACCATCCACCAATCCTCTACCACTTACTCCTTTATCAGGGTCAAGGGGAACCATGTAGGAAGCATCGGGCACAAGGCGGGGTACACCCTGGACAGGGTGCCAGTCCATCGCAGGGCACGATCATATACACACTCACACATCCATTTATACACTTTAGACATGCCAATCAGCCTATCACGCATGTCTTTGGACTGGGGGAAAAAACCAGAGTACCCGGAGGAAACCCCCGACACACGGGGAGAACATGCAAACTCCACACACACATGGCCCCGGTGGGACTCGAACCCCAGACCCCTGGAGGGGTGAGGCAGACGTGCTAACCACTAAGACCTATAATGCATTGTAAATAGGATAAATTTCACCCTCCAGATCCTGATATTCCTTTCCCCATCTTCTTGGGAATAATGATATTTGATGTCACTTATCTTAGAAATGACATATCAAATATGAATATATCCACTTCAAAAATCACTCAGGCCCAGACTGGACTCTGTTTACTTTATAAGCGACTGAATCAACTTAGAACCCTGTTCATTGTAAGTGTGTGAAAGGTCAGTGTTTGTTCCCGTAGAGATTCGTCGCCGCGGGTCCAGGGACCTACTGAAGGTGTGCGTGGTGTTGAATGGAGGAGAAGGAGAAGGGTCTGGATCCACACAGATCTACGACGTGCCGTATGAGGAGGTTCTGGAGGGCATCCCCCTGACCCGGCCCGAGTCGGACCCCCGGCCACCTGCAGAGTACGAACTCCCCTGGGAGTGGAAGAAGGAGCAGATTGTTCGAGCACTGTCAGGTAAGTATAGCAGTTCTGCTCTGGCCCAAAGTGCTCGTTGAAAATTTTGATTAAACATGATTTTCAACATGATTTTTTTATAAATAATAAAGGAAGCAAAATTAAAAAAATTAAATGAATGAAAGTGGTAAACAAGCATATAATTTTAGTCCTGTCACATGACCTCCATCAGAAAGATAACCTTGCAAGTGAAAGGATGTTGAGTGTCTATATCTATAAATATTGATTAAATTCATAAACATTGAAATGAAGTTGGGCCACTGATAATGCATCCACATTATAGCTCCAAGGTTCCCTGTTCGATTCTGAGCTCAGGTTACTGTCTGTGTGGACTTTCTGTGCACGTTCGCCCAGTATACATGGATTTCTTCTGGGTTCTTAAGTTGCACTGGAAAGTTTAAATTGCCTTTCGGTGTGTGTGTGTGTGTGTGTGTGTGTGTGTGTGTGTGTGGTGGACTGGTGTCCTGCATTCCGCCCAGTGTTCCCAGGATAGGCACTGGATGCAGCACAACAGTGACCAGGCTAAAGCAATTACTGAATGAATGAATGAAGGAATGAGATGAAGCTATAAACATCGGTTCATAACCAGTATTTACAACCAGTTTTACATTTGCATTATTGAATTTGGATCAAAATAACCAGATAAATCTTAATCTTAATTTTTTAAAAATAAATAAGTCCATCTTTCACAACACTACTACATCAGACCTACAGCTGAGCAGTACATGAACAGAACATGAAAATGAATTAAGATACTTTAATGTAAATAATATGGATTTGTATTGTTATTAAATATGGACAGATTAAATATGAATTGTTTAATATGTTCACAGTGATCACAATATAAGATTTAATATGTTTAAACATCTATTAAATATCAACATATTTAATAGGTGTGTAAACATATTAAATATTATATTGTATTATAATCTTAAATCTTATAGGTGCATCTGAAAAAATTTGAATATAATTTTTTTCTGTCATTTAATTAAGAAAGTGGAACTTTCATATACAATTGTGCCCAAAAGTTTGTGTACCCCTTGCAGAATCTGCTAAATATAAATACTGTTAACAAAATAATAGGGATCAACAAAATACCATGTTGTTTTTTTAAGTTCTGTCCTGAATAAACTATTTCACATAGATGTATACATATAGTCCACGAGACAAGATAATAGCTGAATTTATAAAATTTACCCCATTCAAAAGTTTGCATACTCTTGATTCTTAATATTGTGTGTCATTACCTGGATGTCGTTACTGTTCTTCAGAAAAATCCTCCAGGTCCTGCACATTCTTTGTTTTTCCACCATATTTTGCATATTTGACCCCTTTCCAACAGAGGCGATGTGATGTCAAGATCCATCTTTTCACACTGAGGATGACTGAGGGACTCTTACACAACTATTACAAAAGGTGCAAACGTTCACGAAACATTAAGAGCCAGGGGGATGGAAACTTTTGAACTTTTGAAACTTTTGATGATCAGTGTAAATTGGTATTAGTTTGTTCAAAAATCTTTCTTTTTTCTTTTAGTACTGCCCTTCAGAAGCTAAATAAGATATTTACGTCTCCCAGAAGAAAAAATACTCACAATTTACACACAATCATCCAGAAGTTTACACCCCCCTGGCTCTTAATGTATCGTGTTGCCTTCTTGAGAATCAGTGAATGTTTGCACCTTATGTAATAGTCGTGTACGAGTCACTCAGTCGTGCTCAGTGTGAAAAGACGGATCTCGACATCATATAGTCGCTGTTGGAAAAGGGTCAAATATGTAGAAAATGCTGGAAAAGCAAAGAATGTGCAGGACCTGGAGTATTTTTCTGAAGAACAGTGGGCAGTTTAAATGCTCAGGACAAACAAGGGACTCATGAAGAACGATCACAAACATAAACACAGTCGTGGATCATCCAGGTAACGACAAACAGTATTAAGAATCAAGAGTATGTAAAATTTTGAACGGGGTAAGTTTTATAAATTCAGTTATGATCTTGTCTTGTGAACTATATGTACACATCTGTTATGTGAAATATTTTATTCAGGACAGAACTAAATATAAAAAAATAACATGGGATTTTTATGATCGCTCTTTTTTTGTTAACAGTATTAAGATTTAGCAGATTCTGCAAGGGGTATGCAAACTTTTGGCCGCAACACTATTCTTCATTCCTTACACATAAAGTGAAATATTTCAGGCCATTTTTTATTTTTAAACTTGATGATTACGGCTAACAGCTCATGGAAATCAAAAATCTCAAAATATTACAATAAAGAATTCATAATACAGTAATGTCGACCTTCTGAGAAGTATGTTAATTTATGCACTCAATGCTTGGTTAATATCATATAAATATATATAACACGCTAACCTGTTTACCCATTGAGAAAGTGTCATGGAATGAAAAGCCTCATTGTGCCAATGCATCTTCACTCATTAGCCCAGTTCGATGGTGTGGAGAGGGTGTGTAAAGAGGACTCTGCCCCCACCGGTGTTAAACAGCAGACTCTGCGCTCTGTGAAGAGCTGGACACCCAAATCTCTGCGCCTGTCCCCTCCCTCCTCCCCGAAAGCCAGCCCGGACTCTGAGAGCCATAAAGTGGACCCCACCGTGCCCCTCGAGTTACAGAGGTGTGTGTATGCTCTTTAAGTATGGAATTGAAGTGAACGTGAAACATACCGGCTTTTACATGATTATCACCACACCTGAACCTGTTTACTGTATGTGTGATACTCAGTTCTGTCCTTGATATGATTTTATGGTTTTAAGACTCCAGTATCAGTGCAGTTTAACATTTTTAATTTTCATTATTAAATTTGTAAAACATTCTCCCCAACAACAGAAAATACAGTACACCAACTAATAATGGGCGTCCGTGGCTCAGTCGGTAGAGCGGGTCGTCCACTAATTGTAGGGTTGGTGGTTCGAATCCCGGCCCGGGTGATCCCATGCCGAAGTGTCCTTGGGCAAGACACTGAACTCTAAGTTGCCCCCGATGGCAAGCTAGCACCTTGCATGGCAGCTCTGCTACCATTGGTGTGTGAGTGTGCTCTTATTTGTAAGTCGCTTTGGATAAAAGCGTCTGCTAAATGAATAAATGTAATGTAAATAAATGTAATAATGTTAGAAGTGTGATGTCAATAAAATAACAATGGATATAATGACCAAATGATTTGGTTTTAAAGGCAACAATTGAAATGAATTGAGGCAACATTCATAAATATATTATTACTGAAAAATGACAGGCAACTGGTATGTAAAAAATAATAGATTTTTTAAACACATATAACTGATGCATAATAATAATAATAATAATAATAATAATAATAATAATAATAATAATAATATGTGATTGTGCCCTGCGATGGACTGGCACCCTGTCCAGTGTGTACCCCGCCTTGTGCCCAATGCTCCCTGGGATAGGCTCCAGGTTCCCCGTGACCCTGAAAAGGACTAAGCGGTTGAAGATGGATGGATGGATAACAATAATAGTAATAATAATAATGTAATAGGCTAGAAGAAGATTTTCCAGTAACTCTGATACTGTCTTATAGTCCTAATATATGTTATTATCAATTGTAAATTAGCAGTAGGCTTATATTAGCTTCTAAACAAACGTAGTCATATATCGATCAGAGGCTAATAAATCAAACTGTATCGTAGCAGACTCGGTGGTATCGACAAATATCGATCTATTACCTTACAAATCTAAATAGTATTGTATTGTATGGTCATAGATTCAGTGGAATCTTCACATTTCAAATATTGCCTTAAGAATTGCAATGATATTGAATTTTGTGGAAACCTCAGGTTTACACGCCTAAAAACTAATATAATTTAGTTATTTTGTTGAAAGTGCAAATTGATTAGTTCTATTAGACAGGTTGTCTAGATTAAGAGCATTACTGAATTATTTGTTTGAGAGTGATCCAGCTTTTTTTCCCCCCATGAAATAAAAATTGTGCTTATGTACCGATTATAAGAACATTCATCCAGCTAGGAGACGGCTCACTTTATCATTTTGTATATGGGATCAGTCATCATCCATCATCATTTTTGTGATGAGTTAAGATGTAGACATAGCATGTCAGCTGTTTGGGAGAATCATTTAGTTTGGCTGGTTGCATGATAATAAAAATCTGCTTGCAACTAGCACAAGTAACAGGGTTAAATCTTGAAAATATCTCAGTCGAATGAAATTTTAAAATTGTGTTCACTTGATCTGTTTTTATTTCTTCTCTCGTCTCATTTCTATATAGTAGAGAGATTAATTATGGGTTTAGTTATGTTATATAATTCTCTCTCTCTCTCTCTCTCTCTCTTTAGCTGGTATCATGGCAGCGTCAGTCGTCAAGAGGCTGAGGCTCAGCTGCAGAACTGTAAGGAAGCCAGCTTCCTGGTGCGCGACAGCGAATCAGCCACCAGCAAATACTCCATTGCCCTCAAGTAAGGCTCTATATACAGTCAAAGTGACAAATTAAAGTAGAAACGAACACAATTTGACTTACTAAGGTGTTGTGCCAACAAAATACACTAAAACAGTGCACCTTGGCATATATTCTAAATGTCTGTGGAACTGTACTGAAAAGATTAATAACATTCAGGATGACTGTGGCTCAGGTGGTAGAGGGGGTTGTCCATTAATCATAGGGTTGGTGGTTCACTTCCTGGCCCACATGCATGCCGAAGTGTCATTTGGTTTGCTCATTTGTTTTTAGAGGAAAATGATCCAATATTACATTTCTATGAGTGGCAAAAGTATGTGAACCTTTGCTTTCAGTATCTGGTGTGACCCCCTTGTGCAGTAATAACTGCAACTAAACATTCCTGGTAACTGTTGATCAGTCCTGCACATCGGCTTGAAGGAACTTTAGCCCATTCCTCATTACAGAACACTTTAGAGATGGTTTTGTAACCTTTTCCAGCCTGATGAGCATCAATAACTCTTTGTTTGAGGTCCTTTGTTTGTGCCATGATACACTCTTACAAGCATGTATTGTGAAGATCAGACTTTGATAGATCCCTGTTATTTAATAAAATTGAATTGAATTGAATTGAATTTAAATAAAACAGGGCATTCACTCCACTGGATTATCATCCCATTGATTGAAATCACCTAACTCTAATTTCACCTTCAAATTAAACTGCAAATCATAGAGATTAACTAGTCACTGGTATGTAATATTCAATCATTTTCCTCAGTAAATAAATAGCCAAGTATAATATTTTTGACTCAAACCACACCAGCAAAATGCATCCCACAGTATAACAAAGCCATTGACCCCCCCTTAATTTGTCACACGTCTCTATTGATGTGTGTGTTTATTAGATATTAAAAAAAGTGAAGTGACTAAGCATCCTTGAAAAAGCTGATGTAGGTGTTATGAAATCTGTCTGCTTCATCTCTCCTCTCCCTCTCTCTCTCTCTCTCTCTCTCTCTCTCTCTCTCTGCAGGACCAGCCAGGGTTGTGTGCACATTATTGTAGCACAGACCAAAGAGTGTGGTTACACACTGGACCAGAGCAGCTGTGTATTTCCCAGCATCCCAGAGGTGGTTCATCACTACTGCACCCAGCGTCTGCCCTTCACTGGAGCTGAGCACATGACCCTGCAGCACCCTGTACCCCGTACACACTGATCATCTCCCAACACAAGCACACATCTCACTACAGCCGAGCACATCATCTCCTTACAACTCCCTGCAGACACACATTGGAAGATCCTACACAGCAGCTAACTAATAATGTCTTCACATAAATATGTTCCAGCAGTCACTTTCATAATCCCAACCTAATTGTTGTTGTTGTTTTTTGAAAGAGTGTGTTTCACTATTCTGTACTGTGTTCCCATTTTATTTTCCCCAATTTAAACCAAAGCCATTAGTCATGTTCTAACATCTAATGAACCGAAAGAGGAACTAGTAATTCACAAGTGCTAAAGTTTAGACACAGCATTGTAGTTTATTTAGATCCAGTTTATTTTGAAATATGTTTCCTTTACCCTCTACTTGTCTCCTCTCTCTGGAGTCTGTGAATGTATTAGGCTTCATCATTCTTCTAAAAGTGCCTCTGTTCTAATGACACGTTTGAGATGCTCATTAGCTCCCCCTGATAGCTGCAGTCACACACTGCAACAAGATGGAGTCTGTTCTTAAAGTCCCCATGAAGTGCCTTGAGACGCCTAGTATTATTTGATGTGTTGATGTAATTTCCACTGAAACAGGAAGGCAGAGTAGGACAAATCGGACACACACACCAAAAGAAATTGTAAAAATTGAAAGTGAATAAATTTAATCCATTTCCTTCTTCACTGAACAATGAAAACTGAATAATGCGTTCAGTCCGAACAGCCAAAGACACATTTATCTCGCTCAACAACTCGACATCTTCAACAAGGTACATTTTTTAAATTTGTGGAAAGGGACACTTCAGATTCTAGAAAGCCATTGATTGGACAGAAAATCTGATGAGACAGTGAAGTGCAGAATGATGTCATGAAAACTGTTGATCTGTGCCGGTGGTAGAGAGAGACTGCAAAATCTGAATGGATATATCTTCCAAATGTGAACTGTGTCATTGTTTTGGAGTACACTCGCTTATAGATCACCTAAGGCTAATATATTCATGCTAAAAGCCACAAAAGTTAAATTTTGATTTCATGGGGACTTTAGGACATGCTCGTAAGTCTTAGGATCTGCTGCCAAATCTATCTATCTATCTATCTATCTATCTATCTATCTATCTATCTATCTATCTATCTATCTATCTATCTATCTTTCTGTCTATCTATATTTCTGTCTGTCTATCAGTTTTCCCTTTGTTTGTTAGGATATTTACCTAACGACGACTGTGCATATACAAGAGCCAAATCTTGTTTGTGTTGCTCATTCTTAGAGTCTGTTGTCTCTTATGTCCCATGTTTAAAAGACATCCTTGAAGTATTGACGGCTGAAAGACATGGCTGAAGTAAACTGTTTCATCAGTGAATTAAGTGTCTCTAGTGATTGCCCCACTCTCTTCTATGCATTTGATAAAACTTCATTTTGATTGTTAGTCGTGTTTGGGGTGTTAATTATCTCAGTTCATTCGATTTTCTGGCATGTACTCATTGGCTGATAAGCGGGAGAGGATCTGTGGCTGCTCTGAATGATATACAATTTTCTGTTTACTTGCAAGCATTTATTTAGAAATTTGAAAATGGAAAAGTGGCCATAAAGTGGTAATGCAATTCCAAGATTTAAAGAATTGTACCTTTGTACAGTTTAAGATCATGCAAAATTTTAAATGTGCTTCAATTTAATGAATTTAATGCTGTCTTTCTTTCACACACACACACACACACACACACACACACACACACACACACACACACACTTGACATGCCTTTGCCTCCAGAATGGCAGTGCAGTCGAAATGCCAAGACAAAACTGTCTGTGTGCATCCCTCATACCTGAAACTTTGATCTATCATCTATCTATATATTCATCTTTTGATCGAAACCCAAATGATTTCATTTATAGCAAAAATAAAAGACTTGGCCCTGCCATTCCAATACTTTCAGAGGGGACTGTTATGACTGCTACGATACGAGCCATTCACTAAATCTTGTAAATGACTCCAGAAACATCTGTAAATGACACATTGAAGATTTTTTAATGACACTTCAGACTTCTGTAATTGATTCCTTGTTTGATTCAGTTGCATATGTAAGTGTAATGGTTCATGTGTACGTCAGTGTGGCTAACTGAACTCTGGGATTGTCCACACTGAGAACAACACGTAAGGACATGCTGCTTCAACTCTGATGCTTTAATAAAGGAATTGATACTGTAATAGAGGAGTTCAGAATAATGTGTACTGACTGATGGAGAATGTGTGAGTCATTAAAACACTCGAGCAGATGTGAAGAGAGGAAAGTCCATCCATCCATCCATCTTCAACCGCTTACTCCTTTTCAGGGTCACGGGGGAACCTGGAGCCTATCCCAGGGAGCATCGGGCACAAGGCGGGGTACACCCTGGACAGGGTGCCAGTCCATCGCAGGACACAATCACATACACACACTACGGACACTTTAGACACACCAATCAGACTAACATGCATGTCTTTGGACTGGGGAGGAAACCAGAGTACCCGGAGGAAACACCCGACACACGGGGAGAACATGCAAACTCCCCACACACGGCCCCGACGGGACTCGAACCCTGGACCCTGGAGGTGTGAGGCGGACGTGCTAACCACTAAGCCACCGTGCGCCCCGAGAGGAAAGTCACTCATTTGTATTTGAGTATTTGTCACTGATAAAGTTGGCAGAAAAATCGAACACAAAACACAAGAGAACTTCAGATCACAAGTTTTACTTCAGTGTGGATGTGTTTACTGGGGAAACTGGGTGTGTATGCGTGCGTGTGTGTGTGTGGGGGGGGGGTGTTATTAGAGTTGTGTAATGTTTGTGATATAGAGTGGAGGGTCTTACTCCAGATGCTGGATTTGATTCCACTGTTGGTTCCTGTCCCATTGTGAGTGTCTGTGTAGTAAAGAAGATTCTCTGTGGCCACCATAATCAGGACATTCAGAGACGAGAACCGGTCATTGTTTCTTTTGACTGTATTTTGGCCATTGAATATATCACTGGGGAAAATACTTATAGAAGTAATGTCCATTATTATTTTTACTATATGTATACATTTGCAAGTACATTTCCTTTTTTGTAGACAATGTTTTTGAATGCATTTATGTACTGTAGATGAAGCAGGGTTCAATCTGTTGAAGAAGAGAAGGAGAGGCAGGAACATAATTGGCCAATGTGTTATTGTGGATGTCAATGGCCAGCAATGGTGGTAATGTCACCATTTGAGCAGTCATAAGTAATTGTGGGATTCTCCACTGTCATGCAAACCTGGAGCCATATAACACTGAACATCTTCTTACATTTCTGGTGGTTTAAGTATGAGCAGCAGGATCAGCAGCAGGCAGTGCGGCTTGTCTATGTTGTGTTTTGGGACGATGTGAGCTTTCACCATGGTGTCCAGATATGTGAGTGGTTCCACTTCATAAATCTCTACCTTCCACCATACATCCTTTTCCTCACCCTATTAGAAGAGTTTTTCTCTGTATGGCACTGGAAGGTCTAAGACCATAACCCATATACCATGGAAAATTGGCCTATGGTGACATAGATGTGGAGTTTTGTCAAGGCTAGACCTGGCACAGCAGAGGGTGTTTCCTAGTGTTGGGTCCGAGTCCACCTTTGTCGAGTTCGAGTTGAGACCAAGTCCTTAACCAATCTAGTCCAAGTCCGAGTACAAAAGGGACCGAGTTGGACTCAAGTTTGTATCCTTAATGATTGAGTCCAAGTCGAGACCAGGCGAGTCCAGAAAGTTTTGAAATTGCAATTGTAAACTCAACACTGACCTGTTAAATTAATATTTTAACCTTCACAAACCAATGGCAACATAAATATAACAAAAAATACCACTATTACATTTAATATTTTTATTTCATGTCATCAGCACCTCAAGCTAGTTTCCTATCAATACATGGTTCAAAGAAAAAAAGGGATATAGAGGTGTATATATAGAATTTTTAGTGTATTACAAGTGTATTACAAGTGTACAGTGGCAAGAAAAAGTATGTGAACCTTTTGGAATTTCATGGTTTTCTGAATAAATTTGTCATAAAATGTGATCTGATCTTCATCTAAGTCAAGGGTATTGACAAATATAATGTGTCTAAAATAATAACACAAAATAAATTCTGATCGTTCATGTCTTTATTACATTTGTCAATACCCTTCAGTTAGATGAAGATCAGATCACATTTTATGGAAATTTAGTCAAATAACCATGAAATTCCAAAACGTTCACATACTTTTTCTTGCCACTGTATTATATCACACTATGAGAGGATGAGACAAAAATGGAGCTTTTTGGCATCAACTCAACTCGCCGTGTTTGGAGGAGGAGGAATTCTGCCTATGACCCCAAGAACACCATCCCCACCGTCAAACATGGAGGTGGAAACATTATGCTTTGAGGGTGTTTTTCTGCTAAGGGGACAGGACAACTTCATCGCATCAAAGGGACGATGGATGGGGCCATGTACCGTCAAATCTTGGGTGAAAACCTTCTTCCCTCAGCAAGGGGCATTGAAAATGAAAAGTAATTACTAAGTCATTACCAAGTACTAAGTCATGTTTTGCAGAGGGGTCAAATACTTATTTCCCTCATTAAAATGCAATTCAATTTATAATATATTTTACATGCGTTTTTCTGGATTTTTTTGTTGTTATTCTGTCTCTCACTGTTCCAATAAACCTACCATTAAAATTATACACTGATCACTTTGTTAGTGGGCAAACGTACAAAATCAACAGGGGATCAAATACTTTTTCCCTCACTGTATGCATATATATACATAATCTGTTCATACTGATTATCTTGTACACACACTCAATGCTTTGAATCATTATTTACATCCCATCTTTACTCTGCCTCTCTAAGATACACTTTTTTTTTACCCAATACTGACCTGATGCTAGTTAACCTAATTACTTGCAAAATGTTCCTCCAGCTGTTTCTTTTTAGTAACACTTACATTTTCAGCCTTTTTTGAGACGTGTTGCAGCCATCAAATTTAAAATTACCTTATTTTTTCCTTAAAATGGTACATTTCCTCAGTTTAAACATTTGATATGTTTTCTATGTTCTATTGTGAACAACATATGGGTTTATGAGATTTGCAAATCATTGCATTCTGTTTTTATTTACATTTTACACAGTGTCACAACTTTTTTGGAATTGGAGTTATAGATCTGATGGGTTCTTACCTGGATTGTGTAGATTTGTGTGTAAGAAATGCTGCTGTAATCATAAAAACTGTCCTGTGCTCCTCCCACAACTCTTATTCACAATGTGCTCATAATGAATATAGTGTACACACACTCAATACTTTGTGTCGCTATTCTTTTACACCTGCACATCGAAATGATTTATAATTACGCTATTCAGTGTCACTGAGAAGAGGATGGATTCCATTTAGAATAAAAGTTTTTTCCTCACGTCATCTCAGGGAGTTTTCCTCATTTTCACCTCTGGCTCATTCATTAGTGATCTAATTCTAAATCTTCAGTAGATTTCTGTAAAGATGCTTTGAGACAATGTCTACTGATAAAAACACCGTAGACATAAAGCTGAACTGAATTTATTTATTTATTTTTAAAATCTAATTACCAGTTTGAACACACAGTTTGCAAAATTAAACTAAAACTAACTAATTTTATGTTATACTGTATAATTAACATCAAAGCTTTGTTGAAGAAAACCTCCATTTAATCCAAAATAGTTCATAATTAATTTAGCAATCAGAGCCACTAAACCATATAACCACAATAATCATAGTACACAATGATATCACACTTTCTTCTTCAGTGACATTCTAATAAAAACAGCAGACCAAAACTTTACGACATACATCGACTTTCTTCAAGTAGAATCACAATGTGTTTTTTTTTTCTTCTCTAAGCAAACTATGTGTAAGCTCTATGGGTTCAATGGGTTCACCATCTCACTAAAACCAAAACACAAATAGAAGAAGA
The DNA here is from genome assembly GCA_022414735.1 of Noturus placidus. Taxonomy (NCBI): domain Eukaryota; kingdom Metazoa; phylum Chordata; class Actinopteri; order Siluriformes; family Ictaluridae; genus Noturus; species Noturus placidus. The sequence continues at coordinate 142,922 of JAFFST010054285.1, forward strand.
GATTTAAAAATAGTAATTGTAATAGTAATTTTATTCCCCTGTAATGTGGAAAGTCACTACATTACAACATACTTACCAACCTTCGCCTTCCCCTTTGTAATTAATGACTTTCAAAAACTGTTTAACGTAGTCCTTTGTGGTCTGTGAAAGAAAAAAAAACACAAATCTAACAATGTATTTTCTGCAGAAGGTTTATATAGTGTCCATCTGGCAATCACAAAATAATCTCTCAAACGTTTGGACCTTGTGCTTCACATCACCATATCCCCATTAAATATTATCTTCTCACTTAGAATATAAACAAGAATACAACTAGATAAGTAAAGTTCATCATGACAAACTTTGATGTTGGCTTGAGAAAGAAAAACATCAGCTAGACAGCATCCCAATACATTTAGAGCTAAGTGGCGTCCCAATACTTTTAGAGCTAGACAGAGTTCCAATTCTTTTGGAGCTAGACAGAGTTCCAATATGTTTAGAGGTTTTGACAGTTGGAGCCAGGCTCTGAGCATTCCCTAAATGGTAAGTGAATGGGAGTTTTTGGGAATTTTTATCGTCCTCAGCGGGAATACCAGGAGTCCGCTCAATTTGGAGCCTGACCATTGTGATCGGTCTGAAGGACTGTACTGAGATTGGGGGAAGTAGCCTGAAAGCTCAAGAAGTTCACAGTCAGAAATTTTTCATGCAAGTCAATGGGAATTTTGGTCATTTTGAACTTCCGTACTGGAAATTCCAGAATTGCAATCACAATGCAAACATATACTGTGACATACTGAAGCAGAGCATGATCAGTATGCAGTATTCCAGCATGATAACGACCCCAAACACACCTCCAAGGCGACACTGCCTTGCTAAAGAAGCTGAGGGTGAAGGTGATGGACTGGCCAAGCATGTCTCCAGACCTAAACCCTATTGAGCATCTGTTGGGCATCCTCAAACGGAAGGTGAAGGAGCACAACATCAAGAAGTCTCCAACATCCACCAGCTCCGTGATGTCATCATGGAGGAGTGGAAGAGGACTCCAGCGACAACCTGTGAAGCTCTTGTGAACTCCATGCCCAAGAGGGTTAAGGCAGTGCTGGACAATAATGGTGGCCACACAAAATATTGACACTTTGGGCCCAATTTGGACATTTTCACTTAGGGGTGTACTCACTTTTGTTGCCAGCAGTTTAGACATTAATGTCTGTGTGTTGAGTTATTTTGAGGGGACAGCAAATGTACACCGTTACACAAGCTGTACGCTCACTACTTTACATTGTAGCAAAGTGTCATTTCTTCAGTGTTGTCACATGAAAAGATATCATCAAATATTTACAAACATGTGAGGGGTGTACTCACTTTTATGAGATACTGTATATAGCGCTTTTGGCAATGGACATTGTCGCAAAGGGGCTTTACAAAAATCTGGATATAGAGATTTAAATTTATATCCAGTGAGAAAGCCAGAGATGACAGTGGCAATTAAATAATCCCTGAGAGGGAATGAGTCTCAAAAGGGAACCTATCCTCTTCTGGGTAACACTGAATAGTGTGATTGTAAATCTTTACTCTTCTACAATTGTATATGCCCAGTCAAAGACCAGAATTTAGTCTAACTGAGAATCTGGGACAAGATATGAAAACTGCTCTCTGGAAGATTTTTTACCAATAAGAATGGACAAAAACCTCAGGATCCAGCTGTGTAAAGATAAAGACATATGCTAGAAGCTGTAATTAGATGTAGACAATAAACTATGTTTCATTCTGTCTAGTAGTCATCATAGACCCTATACACATCATGTGACATGATCATGACCTTATGGCTCGTAGTGATTATTTGGGAAGCTAAAAATGAATGTATCACCTTTAAGTCCACCTTTAGTAGTTTCAGGGCAAAATGGATACAGTTGTATTCTGAAAGTTTGTATTCTGATGTTTCCTTCATTGCTGCTCGAACATCGGCTCTGAATGATTTGGGGATTCCCATCTCCTTCCTATGAATTGCAAATTTGTAATTTCCACAGAACACGTCCATATGAACTTTGCTTACATCACCTGGACCAGAAACGGCTCTGCAACTCGGTATGCTTGAAGAGCTTGGCTGAGAGGATAAGACTGAAAAAAAAGGTTTGTGAGTATATTCAATATTGCTAAATTTACACCTGTAAACAGATGCTGTAATGTATACACAGATATATCAAGTTAAATAAATATTACATTTCTGTGTCATTTGCTTAGAACATTATATAAATATTTAGAGATTTACGTCTGAAGTGAATGATCTCCTGTTCCTCTTCACTGCAGTAAACTCCAGCATGAAAGTATCCTAGACTACCAGTTCCACCACTACTGCTGCCACATGCCACCATAAACAGGTCACCTAGTTGTGGTTTATCAGTTTCTTCCCCATCACAGCCTTTGATAGTGATGAAACCATCTGGTTTACGGCCGATTGCAATCCTTAAATAATCTGAAGCCTACAAAAATTATATATATATATATAAGATAGGAAATACTTTTAGTTAATAGCAGAGAACGGTGAATACATCATCATTCATGAAGTCAAACATAAAACATACTTTATTTTAATATAGTATACACTCTATTTTAATATGGTATAAATGCTGTGTTATATTTTCAACCCAAATGCTGGGTTGAACCTTTTGGGTCATTTAATTGCTTTAATTTTTCAATCTTTCAAGTTTTGTGTAACCCAACTGCTGGGTTAGTGGCTGCGTCATTTCCACTGACAGTTGAATCAATGCACCCCTCCCCCAACCCAATGCCTCAGCGCAGCTCCCTGGGTCAAATCAACTCAGTGCGGACTATTATCAGATGGAGGTTGCGGTTTTCACATGGACAGACTGTTAGATTTATTTGGAGAAACAAAGTTTGTATCAATATATTTATCCATAAACCCATTACTATACACTAAAAAAGCTAAAATGTGTGATAGCAGTTTACATGACACTAAATGCACTAAATAATAATAATAATAATAATAATAATAATAATAATAATAATAATAATAATAATAATAATGTCTTCTAAATTATAATGTATTATGCTTATTCTTTACAGTCTTCTAATTAAAGTAAAACCAATAAACCAAATTGCATTTTTATTGCAGGTGAATTGAGCCTGAAATGAGAATATATTGATGGGAAAGAAGTTTTATTAACTGCATTAAATTATTAATTCATTTTTAACATACTTTTCTTTTCTTTACTGCACTTGCAGTTTCTTTTTAGCCCCTAGCATTTTGATGGCTCTGTAGTTGGCCATTTACACCACTTACCATCATTTGATTTTTCTTTCAGAGCATTTTGTAGCGTTCCAGACACAGTTTGTGTGATGAGCTACACATTTAGTAAGTTAAAGGCCAGACATAATGAGTAATATTCCAAGTGGAGTTACACACATCAGTATTTTGTAGTAGTTTAGGCACAACTGAATACTGACATCAGTATTTAATGGTAGTTTAGACACAACATCAGTGGTAGTTTAGATGCCACTGAAAAACTCATGTACCAAGCATACCATAGAAGAGAAATCTGCTATATACTACAGGCAGATGATTTTAATCATCTGAATGTGGAGCTCCACATCCACTTACAGCCATGTAATCAGACTATGAATACCAGGAACTTTCCTTGCGTTGATCATGTTGCCATCTGTGAATGCAGTTGAAACAAACTCTGCAGGGACACATCCACTCATCTCATACTTACTGCTGTTAAACTGATTTAAAGTAGAATCTGTATGATGGGATTTCTTCCACTGTGGTCCAACTTCTAATGATATGTCACAGATACATCATACGTATTAGGTTTCTACATCACGCTGAATGTAAAAACAGCAATGTGGCAGTGGGGACGTGGTCGAGTGCCAGCTGCTGACGGAGAGGAGGAGGGTTGAAATGACAGGTAACACATGAGAATTCTCAGTACATTCTGATGTACTGCTGGGCGTTTTTCATGATTCATTCGGTTAATCTGAATTAATGTGAATTAATGAATTAATGCGATTTTCAAATGGTTCTATTCGAGATTTATATGAATATATATGCATTTACTTATATATTTACTTATAAAAAATAATGCTACATTACATCCTAAGCAGTGATTTGCTTGGCTCAATGATATAATTTTCAACCTCAGCACGTTCAACAGACAAAGTAAGAAAATGGACACCCACTGATGTATTATGTTAGCAACTAGCTAGACAGCTAACTGAGTTAAGAATGATGTATTTTCTTTTAAACAGTGAACTGTTTGGTCAGTGTTTTACATTTAACTAAAGATCACGTCTGTATGTTGATTAATCTAAAGCTAATACTTGAATATATTTCTCATTTAAATGTATGAAATTTTACATTGTATATTTCTGATGCTGTGAGCAGCCATGTTGATTTGACATCACTCCGTGAATGGGAAAGAAACTCGGATTTGAGAAGAATACCCCATGTTGACTTCACACTTGCAGTGGTATTTCATTTTATGAAAGACATGGTGCTTATTTACTCTGTCGAGAAAGAAGGATTCACTAACTTGTGCAAAAATAGTAACAGCGCAATCTATAGCAAATAGTGCAAACAATATTAATGACTATTTTTTCACGTCTACATTTCTTCTACATGAGTCCATTCCAAATATTGATCTGTTAGTGTATATATAACTATCTGGGATCTATATTGGTTTATATACGTTGGTTTATATATAAATTTCATCATATATATTGGTACATACTGTATGCTTTGGTTCATATACAGTACATTGGTTTATATATAAATTGGCTAACTTTATACAAAGCTGAAGATTTCCCAATGTCAGAAAGCTTTACACTGTAGACTCATACCATAAATGCCAAATTAATATCGCCTTACAGAAACCCAGTCCCTGTGAATGAGTTGCTACTATAGAAACCATAAAGTATGAGTATGAGTGCATTTATTGAAACCTGTGATTTGAAATACAACCTGTAATGGAAACTTAATCATCCTTCATTAACTAATAAGAATAAAGAATTTGACCACACTGTGGAGTAAAGAGCATATTTATTAGACTTTGGTTTATGATTTCCTCTATGACTCTAATGATGATCAGATCTCATATTAGGAGGTACAGTGGTGTGAAAAAGTGTTTGCCCCCTTCCTCATTTCCTGTTCCTTTGCATGTTTGTCACACTTAAGTGTTTCAGAACATCAAACCAATTTAAACAATAGTCAAGGACAACACAAGTAAACACAAAATGCAATTTGTAAATGAAGGTGTTTATTATTAAAGGTGAAAAAAAATCCAAACCATCATGGCCCT
>JAFFST010054285.1:193679-204234 GCA_022414735.1 Noturus placidus
TGCTTTAAACGGACCTCTGAGACTATCACAGAGCAGGTGCATTTATACAGAGACTTGATTACACACAGGTGGATTCTATTTATCAACATTAGACATTTAGGTCAACATTGGATCATTCAGAGATCCTCACTGAACGTCCAGAGAGAGTTTGCTGCACTGAAAGTAAAGGGGCTGAATAATTTTGCACGCCCAATTTTTCAGTTTTTTATTTGTTGAAAAAGTTTAAAATATCCAATAAATTTCGTTCCACTTCATGATTGTGTCCCACCTGTTGTTGATTCTTCACAAAAAATTACAGTTTTATATCTTTATGTTTGAGGCCTGAAACGTGGCAAAAGGTCGAACAGTTCAAGGGGGCCGAATACTTTCGCAAGGCACTGTAGGCTCCAGGTTCCCCGCGACCCGGTAGAATAAGCTTTATAGAAGATGGATGGAACTCACCGCTTAAATCATTTTGAAATGCAGGAAACAACAACAGTTAGAAAACAACAACAACAAAAAAGAATATATTCTTTGTGTGTGTTCTTGCCATGACATCATCAATACACACGACTCTGTCTCAAACTAAAAGAGTTATTGGGGCTTGGTTTAATAATGAACTAACTAATAATAATTTTGGAACCTGCAGTCCTGAGTCCTAACATTTAAACCAAGAAAAGGCAAATACAACTGTATACAACTTTGATATTTCTGTATAGTTTATGATTTTAAAGCTAAGAGATGACTCGTGGCTTGAGTGCAGTCCAGTATGAGCACTCCTTGCTTCTTCATTGATGTTATACTAGGTTTCATGTGGTATTAGATTAGATTACATTTTGAGATTGTGGTTTTATTTATGGAAGAAGGCAGGCATTTCGAGTCAAAATGACCCTTTCATTACATTGCTATGACAAATGATCAGTACAGTAGATTAATAAAGCTGTTCTGCTTTGATATATAGCACAAAGATTGGCACTGAAATGCTGTTACACTGATGGCAATAACATAGGCGCTGAGAACGATTAAAAAATGAATGCATTTCATTTAATGTTGTTGTTGGCATTTAAAGCTCAGTGAAGAATGTCATGGATGAATTTGAGCTTAGGGGGTGGGGGAAGCTTCTCTGCTTGCATCTTTATTTAGTCTTTTTACGCATTTGCTCTCTCAACGAGAATGAGCCTCTTAATGACATGTGCACACAAACACATTAATCTCACCGGGGTATCATAATACGAACCATGTGGAGACTTATAGTCTGACTTCTGTTTAGCAGACAGCTGCACCAAAACCACCTACTCACTATTTTAATTTCCTTGCCAGATTCATAAATTTATTTGATTCTTTATGTGAAATTCTGGTTTTACTGTTGCTGTGGATCCCACTGCTATTAAACAGCTACTTTATTCAAGAGAAAAATCTTCACAATTATTATGATTATATATAGCTGCAAGCAGTAGTGGCGGATTCCTCCTCAAGATCGCGGACCATTTCAAAACTGACATGGTAGAGAAATGTATCTCACAGGTACAACAGCAGTTGGATCAGTGGTGGATTTTAAGTTCATTTTTGTAGTTTCACACAAATGATCATTGTAGAGTAAAATCCATCATGTGGACATTAGCGGTTCTTGTTTGTCTTGGGTTTTTGTTTCCCATGAGCAACAAGCCATGCTTACGATCTTTCAGACATTTTGGAATGCGGGGACGATTCTATGTTTATACCCATGCGTTCTGAGAAGTGTAAGTCTAGTCTCTAGTTTCAGTGTGCCACAGGTGAACAAAATTGACCAAGGTTCATGGTTCTGGAACAGAAGACTGACTGTTTCTGTTAGTATTAGCTTCGACCAAATCAACCATAGAATGTCATGCCTAATAGACATGATGGAAAAACGATGGAATTTTACAGCACATCCTAGTGTTTCAGTTACATTTTTTTTTCTTTTGTCCCCATATTATGGAACTAGAAGTGAAATATGGCTAAAATTACTCACCTTTGGAAGAGAACAAAGGCACTTAAACAAAGTCAATAGAATAGTCTTTCCCCACACTGCTGATTCCGCTTAAACTGGCAGAAAATGTATCACATTTCTCATTTATAACTGCTATCTGCATCCTGGAGAGAGCCACAAAACATTTAAGAAGTCAATAGCTTATCAACTCTTATCAACTCTTCACATCCGGGTGGGTAAAACATCCCAGGTTGTTTCATCAGGAGAAGAAAAACTATTTGTCATTATATTGAAATTAAGTTGATATCAGCTAAACTATTAACATTTGTTGTAGAGATAAAATGTCTGGTTGTCCCATAATGTAGCTAACTAGCTAACCGCTACGAGGCAGCATGATGGAGGATCTGCTGAACGGATGCTTGTTGAAGATGGACTATATGTAGTGAAGTGTGTTAGGGCAGTCGATTATCAGTGTAAATAAAAATGTGACTTTAAATGAAACACAATAACAAAGAAGCTGTCGGTCCCATTTTCAGTCCTCAGAATGACAGTGATTATATAGTGTGAAGCAACATGAAATGCAAAATCAACTACATTACAATATACAGTCCCGCCACGATTTTGGGATTTTACTGCGACTGCAGAAATGAATGCGAAATCTAACGACCTCCGCAATATTCCGAGGACCTTGCAATTTTTCAAGATGACAGCATATTTTCCACAGATTTGGGACAAGATATGTCATGTGGCGTCACACATTCACAACACACAACACACATTCAGCCAAAGCCCCAGTCAATTCTCATGCACTGAAGGTCTCAATTACCAACAAATATCACTGTGAATTCGCCATTTAAAAAAGTTTTCTGCAAAAAAGCGCGAAACTCTCAGCATATTGCATCTCGAAATCAAGCATTTTTTTGTCCGCATCAATCACAAAAACAATCTCAGCGAAATCGTGTACAGACTGAATATAACAGTTGTGTAGTGTTCTGGCCTTTTTCTGGGTCAAGTGAATGTATTGATTTTTGTAGAGCACTGATTTATATATGCTATCTTGTATGAAAACCACAGATTAGACAGTTAGTTAGTTGGGGAGGGCTGCATCTGGAAGGACATCTGGCGGAAAACTTGTGCCAGAATCAATATGTGGATGGGTGATCTGTTGTGACGACCCCGAAACTGGAGCAGGCAAAAGAGGGAGAAAAAAATAGTCAGGCACGCCAAAGCTAGAACAAGCTAATCTTTTCAGAGAGGCCTAAACAAGCCGACACAAGCCATACCAATTTATCTCCCCTTCCCAATTCCAGCAAATCCAATATCTTCTCACTATTTGTTCTTATAGCACATATAGTCCAAATATGTGGTCAGACAGAACCAGATGCAGGAGAAGTGAGTGCCCCACAAAAATAAATCATGTCCAAAGTGCTATCGATCTAAAACCTTTTATAGTGCATTTAAAGAGGGGAAATCGTTTTAGCAGGAAAAGACGGTATGGAAATGTCAGTAGTATTCAGTGACCATGACTTAAAGTTGATGTCATCAATTTTTTAAGTACATTTAGGTTAAACTGTCCCGTTAGCTATCTATAACTTACATGATTATCTCAGTAAAGATAGATTTAATAAAAAAAAAAAAAAAAAAAACTCAGCAACTAAGCATCGTGTAGCTGTATTAGACTATCAGGACGCTGTTTTTTGCAAGCGGGTGGTCCTGTTAAATATTTTGAGCATATACGTGAAGCCCATAAAACAGGTATGCTATAAATGAACAGAACGTGAAGCACCAGTTTAATGAAGTAGGAGGTTAGAAGACTAGGATTACGGTGTACAAGGCGGGCCTTGTGCCTGATGCTTCTTGGGATAAGCTCCAGGTACACCCGTGACCCTGAAGAAGTATAAGTGGTATAGAAGATGGATGGATGGATGAATGAATGGATGGACCTTGTCCGTATTTCAAAATAATTCAATATTAACACTGCCACTTCATACCTAATGAATGATATAGGTAACAGAATGATTTGCGTAGATGTCATACTGTAGATTAGTAAGATTTTCTTGGACTTTTGCCCATTATGTGTGTTCTTATATGTAGACAACTTGGCTTTGACCCCTTAATCTCTCTGCTTATTATTCACTTATTCATCTTACATATTGTTCAATCATTTCTATGAACTCCAGTAAAATTAATAGGAAATGGATGTAGCTGTGAAAGTGAGGAACATCATTCTGTACCCATTGATACTGTATGTCCAGGGAGTTTAAGAGGTCCTAATTATTGAAGCATACTTCAAGGGGCATGTTGTATTTGGAACTAATTTTATGTGACCCCACAACATCAATACCAGTACAGCCTAATGTTACTGTATAACCATTTTAGATTTCCTGATTATACTTAGATTTCCTGATTATACTGTACTCTATTCAATAGTAATAAGCAAGACAGGAAATGAGCACTCCTTCTCTTATGTCTTTGCTGATGCAAGACAAAGCAATGCGGTAACATGATCTACTCTGTGGTTCAGAAGTTTTGGGAGTATTGTTTTCAGATCAATATTTTAAGCCCCTCTCAAAGACCCTGTCTTCTACGTGCTGATTTAATAATGCTTCAGCATTCAGTTTTCCACTGTGAGGTACAGGAACAACCATTCAACCACCAGATTAACCTTTTCTCTCGGTGTCACTCACATGTAGATGTAAAGGAGAGCTAAGAAGATGTGTTGTGTGTGTGTGTGTGTGTGTGTGTGTGTGTGTGTGTGTGTGTGTGTGGGTGGGTGTGTGTGTAGTAAATACTATAGAGCATGGGTGCCTGATTATGCGTGAAAGTGGGTGAGCAAAGTTCAGTTTTAATGAAGCAGTGTAATGAATTATTAATTTGATCAAATTCTTATTTATTACAAATTTGGCCGTCCAAGTTTGATTTTACTTTGAAGATTTTAACGACTCAAGGAATATTTTATGGCAGTTCTAATTGCTTATTTGTAGGTGATTAACACAACAGGCATACTGCATAGCTGATTATACCAGTATATGTGTCCAATAATATGTTTTGAGTAATAAGTGAGCTATACTGCTGTTCAATGGAAAGGTTTAACCAAAAGGCATCATTCATTTTGTGTTTCAAAGACAGCATGGCTGCAGTCTGAGCTCAGGGTATAAGGTGAACTCAAATGACGAAGCAGTGCAGATTTGGTTCCATGAGATGAAATGTAATTTCACTCGTATTATTTTCGTCATAATTTAATCATTTTCAGTAGAACAGACATAAACATATTTTATGGCAACGGTATTAATATTGTGAGATTGTTTAACAGTAGATTGTGCCTTAGAATGATTGAATAACAAATAACAGGCCGTTCAAGTTTTTTGGGCAGCCAACCATTTCTTCATGGAGCTCATTTTGTGTACAGGGGCTCCTTAGTTCAAGTGAACCTTGAGCTCCTTAGTTCCAGTGAACCTTACATGGGTATGATGGTCAGTTGTCCACATATTTGTGACCATACCATACTCTGTGCTATTTTATAAAATTTGACATATATCACCCATTAAAGTGTTCTAGCCCTGTCCAATGGAGTTAAAATAATGTAGATACTGCATGTGAATTCCATTTCAAAACGTTCTATCTAAGGGCACATTTATTTTCATAGAATCATGACCTATTGGCCAGTAGTCTTTTGGTGCTATACACAGTATAAAGTGTTGGAAAAGAGATGGAACGACATGTGGATTTATTAAAATGTGACTCAATCACATCCCGTCTTTGAAAGACAACACAACAAGGACGAGTGGGAAAACACAGAAGATACAGAGAACCACAAAAGAGAATGTGTTCATGGGCTCCAGCTGTTATATATACAGTATACAGCATGTGCATATTATATAATTTGATCTGGTGCTGATGCAAACACAGTCTGAATTCACACACACACATTTTTGTCATCTCATACATACACTCATGACAGTGGGAGGATATATTGTACCTTAGGACCATAATGCAGCATATGATACGATACAGGAGCTCCATACGTATGAGGTTCAGATAGTATGACAAATCAAGAACTGGCAAATGATGAGTGCGATACAATAATTGTGGATGTTGTGAAAACTGAACTGAAGCTGAGACAGAGGAGATGCTGGAAGCCTCAGTGGGAAAGTGGAGAGAAGAGATGCAGTGCATGACAGTGAGAGATGCTAGTTTATGGCCTGTGATTAGGCTCTTCATTGATCTGCTGTGTAAAACCTTCACTCCTGCTCACTGAACAGAGAGAGAGAAGTGAGAGAGGAGGAAAAGAGAGCGATTGATGGTCAGGGGGAGAAATGATAGAGGTAGGATGTGTACCTTATATTGACTCTGAGCATGAATAAGCCTCATACTGTATGCAAGAGACAGAGTGAGAGAACAGCAGAGTGGATGCCAGAGGGATCGGACCATATGCTGCATACTGCCTTGACAAAAGGACGGTTTTCAGTTGGAAAAAAAAGACAAAGATAGTGAGAGATCTAAACTCATAGTATGTAATTTACAAGGTAAAAATAATTCAGGTAAATTACTTTACAGGAGAAACCATTGTTTATTGTATTTGGCTATTCGGCTTTTCAGTAACCCTAATTATTAGGAAATTAGCATTAGATAGGCCACAGTGGTCTGACAGACAAGGCAGAATATGATCTGACATAGGAAATGCACTGGGAATGTAACTAGCAAGAGTCATTTTGTTGTATCATTACAGCATTATAGTGTTTGCTACTAACAATGGACCCATAAGGGGCACTATAACAAAACAGTGCATACATTAGCTGTTCACTTTAATAGGAACGCCAGTACACCTCGCATTTATGCAGTTATTGAATTATCATGTGGCAGCGGTGCAGTGCATAAAATTATGCAGATACAGGTCCAGATCTTCAGTTAAGGTTCAAATCAAAACATCAGAATGGGGGAAAAGTGTGAACACTGTGACTTTAACCATGGCATCGTTGTTGGTGCCAGACAGGCTCATTTGAGTATTTCAGAAACTACTGATCTCCTGGGATATTTACACAAAACAGTCTCTGGAGTTTACACAGAAGGATGCGAAAAACAAAAAGCATGGATTGAGCGACAGTTCTGTGGGTGGAAACGCCTTGTTGATAAGACAGGTTAGAGGAAAATGGCCAGATTTGTTCAAACTGCTAGGTATAAACTCATATAGTAACTCAAATAACTTCAGAAGTATTGTAAAACATCGAACCATGAGGTGGATGGGCTACAACAGCAGAAGACCAGATTGGGTTCCACTGCTTATGAAAATTCTTGTGCCATTGTAAGATCGTGTTTGGGCACTAGCAAATTGATACTCTTTATGGTTCTACCCTTGATATTCCTAGAAAATCTGGGTGTGATCCAGACCTGCTCAGTCTACCTATACTCAATCTTCTAATGACATACATTCACCTTAATATTAGTTCCATTAATGTAGAAACTAAATGTCTTTGAGCTTAATAACTGAATAATAAGTTAGGACTATAAGGGGTAGACATTACTTGATGGCTTCCTCAAGTTAACCACCCACAATCTTGGTGAGTTTAGATATGGATAAACTTAGATAATTACCTAACATTTAAAATAGCTTATGTTTTTGTCAATTTTAATGCTAGCTATTGCTATATGACTGGAATATAAATTTTTATATGAACAAAGTTGTAAGAAAAAGACAAACACTAACCCAACCCATAGGTCTGATCTAACCTTTGCAGACTTTCATATAAATTGATATTTGATATTTGATACAAATATCTCTTTGGTTGCAAACTAGGTATGTCACTAGGGTTAATCGACGTGTGACAACACCGGGAATACAGGTATCACCAGGTATCATGCATTTTACTTTCGCTTTTGAATTAGTAATTAGTACAACAGCAACAAAATCGCCTCACTCTTATTGCCATTCAGATTGCCTCACTCTTCTTGTCAGTCAGATCGCCTCACTCTTCCTGTCAGTCAGATTGCCTCACTCTTCTTGTCAGTCAGATCGCCTCACTCGTCTTGGCAGTCAGATCGCCTCACTCTTCTTGTCAGTCAGATCCCCTCACTCTTCTTGTCAGTCAGCTCGCCTCATTCTTCTTGTCAGTCAGCTCGCCTCATTCTTCTTGTCAGTCAGATCGCCTCACTCTTCTTGTCAGTCAGATCACTTCACTCGTCTTGTCAGTCAGATGGCCTCACTCTTCTTGTCAGTCAGCTCGCCTCACACTTCTTGTCAGTCAGATCGCCTCACCCTTCTTGTCAATCAGATCGCCTCACCATTCTTGTCAGTCAGCTCGCCTCACTCTTCTTGTCAGTTAGCTCGCCTCACTCTTCTTGTCAGTCACTCTCGCCACGTACTAAATTAAACCTGACTCTTGCTTATCTGTGCAGCGACTCTGACTCGTTCGGCTCATGCTGAATTGAGCAGACATGTTCAGTTTTTAATAGATAATTTGATTGAGGAGTAATTATTTATCCAGAGATTGAGAAATATACGCTTACGATGGACAATGGATGAAAAGCATGCTTTCTGTTGATCAAAAATCATAAAGCAATCGCCTGAATAATTGTTATCAAAAATTGAGATTCTAGAATTGAAATAAAACATCTTTTTTTGTACCAATTGCATATTTCAGGTATTGCCAATTGCTGTTTATCGCTAATTACTGTATTAAATATGCTTCATAAAGACATACTGTAAGTAAATTCTGTAGTGATAAAGTAGTGTCTGTGGTTTATGTAAGAATCCAACTCTGACTTTAAATATAAATGACTTTTTCCATACACAAACAGAAGGAAGTTTTAGAAGTAAATTCCTTCATGAAAATTTTATGTTATGTTATTAATATACACCAAATTCTAATAAGATATTGTTTAATCGTTGCAATTAATGACAGCTCTTGCACCTTAGAGGTTACTGTTAGCTCTGTTAGCTCTACTTGATAACCAGGTTGTGTTTCCTTTTATAGGAAGCCAAGCTGCTGACACAGAGGAGCGACTGGTTGAGCATCTCCTAAACCCTGCTCACTACAACAAACTGATTCGGCCAGCAACTAATGGCTCAGAGTTGGTGACTGTGCAGCTAATGGTCTCACTGGCACAGCTGATCAGCGTGGTGAGGACAACTTTCCATTTCATATTACAAAATGTACATGAAAAATTGCAAAGTGTATAGTACATAAAACACATTTCTACTGAATATGCATTATATTAAATATTGATTTAAAAAAAACATATATATTGTTACGAAACAGGATGCTGGAAGTATTCGCAAGAGTATCTTTATTTATCATCAGAACAAAACAGAAACAACAGCAGCTTAGCTTCCCCGGCTAAAGCTAACCATACGAGCTTTGTATAATCCAACAGTAAACACTCCAACTTTCAAACCAACTTTCAAACATTCACACAGGATTTCAAATAATAACGCCCGCCGTGATCAATGACTGAGGCAGGCAGCTGTGGTGCAGTTGGTAGAGCGGGTTGTCCACCAATCATAGGGTTGGCAGTTCGATTCCCGGCCTGGATGACTCCACATGCCGAAGTGTCCTTGGTCAAGACACTGAACCCCAAGTTGTCCCCGATGGCAAGTTAGCTCTGCTACCATTGGTGTGTGAGTGTGTGTGTGAATGGGTGAATGAGACACAGTGTAAAGCGCTTTGGATAAAAGCGCTATATAAGTGCACTTTTCAACATTTAGGCGTTTAAATAAGAAACCTAACTCAACATAATTACCTAACACAAGCTACACCTGGTTTACATTCCAGACATAATCAAACAAAACCGAAGAAACCAAAACACAGTCACATGATCAGGGTTCATATGGCAGTCTTCTACTGACCTCCGCTGGCGAGGCGTAACAGATCCCCCCTCCAAAAAGTGCTCCTACCGGAGCACAAACAGAAACCCCCCTCCAATGGGGGGTCCCGGTCCCCTGGGCAGAATGTCCCATTGCTGCCACAGGAACCAAGGCAGTTTTTGTCGGGACGCAGGTGGCTGGAACGACACCCCCACCAAGGTAGGAAATCGGGGCGCTGCCCCCGGCGGCTCAGGAACGCAGGGCGCTGCCCCCGGTGGCTCAGGAATGCAGGGCGCCTCCCGCAGAGGCTCAGGAGTGCAGGGCGCCTCCTGC
This sequence comes from Noturus placidus, assembly GCA_022414735.1. Classification (NCBI taxonomy): domain Eukaryota; kingdom Metazoa; phylum Chordata; class Actinopteri; order Siluriformes; family Ictaluridae; genus Noturus; species Noturus placidus. Next base: position 203,741 of record JAFFST010054285.1, read on the forward strand.
AAAGGCTAAGGAATGCAGGGCGCCACCCACAGAGGTTCAAGAATGCAGGGTGCCGCCGGCCGTGGCTCCTTCAACCCCCGAAGGCGGTGGAGCTGCGCCAATATTCTTATATATATATATATATATATATATAATTACTGTATAATACAGTACATAAATACATAAATACTGTATAATAATAACTGTAATACAGCATAACTGTAATTTTTTGTGAAGAAGCAACAATAGGTGGGACACAATCATGAAGTGGAACGAAATTTATTGGATATTTCAAACTTTTTCAACAAATAAAAAACTGAAAAATTGGGCGTGCAAAATTATTCAGCCCCTTTACTTTCAGTGCAGCAAACTCTTTCCGGAAGTTCAGTGATCCAATGTTGACCTAAATGTCTAATGTTGATAAATAGAATCCACCTGTGTGTAATCAAGTCTCTGTATAAATGCACCTGCACTGTGATAGTCTCAGAGGTCCGTTTAAAGCACAGAGAGCATCA